>JAODAL010007188.1:0-127303 GCA_025379985.1 Phyllomedusa bahiana | reverse complement strand
TTTGTACCGGGGCCCCCCCTTGTAGCCCAGGTCCCCCCCTTGAGTCACCCCCCCCTTTTGTACCGGGGGCCCACCCTTGTAGCAGGCCCCCCTTTTGGAGCCCCAGGGCCCCCTTTTGGGTAGCCGGGGCCCCTTTTTCCCGGGGCCCCGGGCCCCCCCCCTTTTTAGCCAGGGACCCCTTGTAGCCGGGGCCCGGGGCCTTGAAAGGCAAGGGGCCCCCCCCCTGTAGCCAGGGACCCCTTATAGCCGGGACCCCCTTTTAAAGGTTCGGGGCCCCCTTTGTAGCCGGGGCCCCCCCAAAAGCCAGGGCCCCCCTTTTTGTAGCCGGGGGACCCCCTTGTAGCCAGGGCCCCCCCTTTTAGTCAGGGACCCCCTTTAGTCAGGGCCCCCCCCCCCCTTGTAGCCAGGAAAAACCCCTTTAAAGGTCCGGGCCCCCCCCTTGTAGCCTGGGCCCCCCTTTTTGCCAGGGACCAACCTTTAAAGTCAGGGCCCCCCTTGTACCCGGGGGCCCCCCTTTAGGTCGGGGCCCCCTTGACCAGGGACCACCTTTAGTCGGGGGGCCCCCCTTGAAAGCCGGGTTTGACAAAAACAGCCTAGTCCCCCGGGCCCGTTTTGGGGGACCGGCCTGACGGGGGGGTGAAATCCACTTTGCGCTGCCCACAAAGGGGGACCCAAAAGGGTCAGCCAGAAACTGTACCCCCTTTTAAACCCTTGCCCACACTGGGCACGGGGAAAAAACAATGCTCCCAAAACCAGTTCGTTTCATTTAGTTTTAAGCCCGGGGCCCCTTTAACCCCGGGATTTTAAAAGGCATTCGGGAACCCAACCCCTTGGGGGTAGCAATATACTAAAACCGAAAAAATTTAGGCCGTGTGGGGCCCGTTGATCAAGACAGACTAACTCAGATTAAAGTTTAAAAATTTAATTTTAGCCTAAAGGGGCACACTAGACAGGAAATTTTTTAAACAAGAGGATAATAAAAAAAACAGGTCAGAAGGGTGCAAATAAAAATTAGGGTTTAAACGCCCAAAAGGGCGGGGTTAAAAAAAGGGTCAAGTTCCCCGTTGTTGTTTGGGGGCCCCCGGCCGCACGGGGGCAAAGGGGGCCGGGCCCTGCGGGCTGATGATTTTTAACGGGAAACCTGCTCCCAGGTCCCCCCCCCTTCCTTTTGGATCAAACGGAAGAGCCAAGCCGGGGCCCGGTTATATCTGCAAAAAGGGCAGCCCCTTGGCAGCCCCCACAACCCCCCCCGGGGACGGTCAAATAACTCCTCCCACCAGATCTTTCATTTTTCTGATAAAAAAAACCAAAAATGGACTATAACTCCCCCGGGGCTTTGGCAACAGAACCAAACCGGTGGTACCTTTTCAGAACCCTCTGGGCCTACCCTCCCGGGAATTTTAAACATTTTTTATTCTTTTGGCCCCTTTAGGCCCCGGTTTCTGGATTTCTCAGCCCCCCGTGTGAAACTGGAAACCGGAAATAGGGTGGGGTGCGGGGGGGGGAAATTTTCCAATTTTTTGGCGAAAATAAACCCCTCGCCGGGGCACCATTATGAGGGGTCGCCTATAAAACGATATGAAATATCGTAAACGACCCACGGGGTTTAATTTTTTAATCTTTGAAGTTTGGGATTTAGCATTTTGTTCAGTGTTTTTTTAGATTCAAGAGGATTTTTTTCATGGGTTGACCCCAGGGTTTTTGGCGATTTCCCTACAAAAAAGGCATTTCCCACTGGGCTTCATTAACTGTGAAAATTTGAGTGCCCCTTAGCTGCACCCAAACTGTGTTCTGATTTAATTAACAGGGAAATTTTGAGCGCCCTTTTGGGGTTTGTTTTGGCCCTGATCTGACAGAAACAAAATGGGGAAACAAAAAAGTGAATTCTTCCTCAAAACCCCCCCCTTTTTTTGAGGGCGCAAAGGGCAGAAACCGCCACCTGGTCCTCCCCAAAGGCCCCAAACTGCCCCCCCCCTTTTTTTCGGGACCCCCCAATGGGCGTTCCCGTGGTCTCGGCCCCTTTCCCGGTGGCAATGGGGAATTTTTAAACTGCTGGAAACAGGCTCCAGCGTACAACCCCCTTGGGGTTCCGGAGACCGTTTGTAGCCAGCTAGAGGTTGTGGTTCGGCCCCTCCACAATGAAATCCCCCGGCCCGTATGATAAGTTTCCCGGGCCGCTGAAAAAGGGCCCCACCCAAATCGCCGGCATTCCTTTTTTCCATGGTGGAATGGGCCATTTTCCCCCCCCCGGCAGAACCCTTCCGGCCGGGTACAAAACGGGTTTTTTCCTGCCCCCTTTGTGTCCACCTTCGGGGAGCATTTGCACCGGGGGCCCAAAAAGTCCCCTGGCGCCCGGTTTTTTGTACAATAAATTTCCCGGGTGAAGTGGGGGCGGCTTTTAGAAACGGGGACGGGACAAGGGGGCCTTGGGGGAAAATTGGGAAAGGGCCCCGCCGCATCATTTGTCCAATCGAACTGCGGGGGGGCAACCTCCCCTTTTTTTGAGGCCCGGGTCAGGGGTTTTGGGGCCGGGGCAACAAATAGTGGGGAACAAACCTCCAATAGAAACCCACGTCCCCAAAAAAAGACATCACCGGGTTTCTTGGGCCCCTGGGGGGGCCAGGTTTGCGATGGCATCCACTTTTCCACCTCTGGCTTAAAGGGGCCCCCCCCACCAACCTGGGGGCCCCGGGTAGTGGACCTCACCATGCCCAGCAGGCCATTTTTTTCCCGGTTTGATGGCCCAAGGGCCCCTGGTGGAAAACTCCAAGCCCCTGCTTTCAGGGTGGGAGGTGGTCCTCCCAGGGGGGACTGAAAAACGCTATGTCATAAAGGGTACGCGGGCCCGCGTACCCCTTAAAGGGCCCCTTTAAGCAGCGTGTTGCCCTTTCCCCCCTTTTAAAAAAAAGGGGCGGGGGTAAAATTTTTTCATGCCAAACCCGCTTTGACGGGGGAAACTCGAACAGCCCAAAGGGGTAAAAAGGCAGAGCGTTCCCCTTGCCTCACAGGCCCGGGGGAAACTCCCAAAAACCCCCCGGGCTCAGATCCAGGGATTGTCGGGAATTTTCCCCCGGGCCCCAACTGACGAGCAGGTAAAACGATGCGTGGCTTTGGGGTTACGCCTTGGGGTTTACCCGACAGCATTAAACCCCCGTAGCCCCACGCAGAATCGGGGGGTCCGATCCTTTTTGGGGACAAGGACAAACAAAACAAAAAAAAACCCAAAATTTAACCGGGGTTTACATACCCAAAAAGGTACAAAAGCTAGGACTTACAAAAAGTTTAAGGAAAAAAAAAACCACCAAAAAATCACTAGCAACTAGAAAATCTAAAAACAAACTTTTTTTGGGATATTAAATAAAAAACTACACAAACCCTGTTACAACCCTCACAAAACTAAAAAAACCCCTTTACCCAAACCCAAAAAAAAAAGTAAAAACTCCGCCCCAACGGGGGGGCCCCCAACCCAATTTTCCCCCCTTCCCTGCCCGTCCCACTAACCCAATTCAATTTTTTTTAATAGTGAAAAAGCTACCATGCGATGGAAACCCTTTTAATCAGAATGGGGGTAGCTCCTGCCAATGCAGGTAGAGAGTATCAGTACAAAAGCCACCAAGATCTATGCCTGTACGGGGGAAATCCAAAACCCCCATTTAAAAAATACAGAAAAACCGGAAATTTAAATAAAACCATCCAGGACGGGATTACAAAACAAAAACCCCAAAGGCCAAGAAGAACAAATAGGATGGCCTCAGAAACCAACATAGAAAAAAGTGTGCAAACACTTTTTCCTGAGGGGAATACAATGGATTTAAAAAACCCTACAACATGTAAGACTAGGGGAAATTGGAAAAACCCTTTAAAATACCTAAAAAAAAACGGGCGACATAGGTTTTCCCAGCCCCCCTCCTAAATATTGCCAAAATACCCCAGACCAACGCTTTCCCCCACAAATAGAAGGGTCATCAGGTTTCAAGGGTTATAACAAATATAGACCCCGATGTACTAGTTTTTCACTTTAAAAAAAAAAAAAAAATTTTCACACCATTGCAAATAGTTCCAAATATACAAATTTTCACATAAAAAAGACACTCCCACCCCCAAAAAAAAAAAAAAATGATACCCCGGGGTTTGTTCAAAGACAAAGTTCAGGTCCCCCATTCAATGAGGGTTAGAGAGGGAAAATGGGTTTTTTGGAAATCCCCATCTTAAATAGTTCACAAGATTCCGAAAACCCTTTAACCTATTTTCCGGAGGGCTAAAACCCAAATGCCTCCCCTAGTTACCGGGTGACGCGACCGCGGAAAAAGCACTTCCGGAAAAAAAACCCCGGGCACAATCCCCCGCATGCGTGAATCAGAACTGAATTTTCGCATCCCCGGGGTTTTGGGCCGCCCTCCCGACAAAGCCCGGGGTAAACCATTTTTGGTATCCTAGCAACACTCA
Source organism: Phyllomedusa bahiana (assembly GCA_025379985.1). NCBI lineage: Eukaryota > Metazoa > Chordata > Amphibia > Anura > Hylidae > Phyllomedusa > Phyllomedusa bahiana. Next base: position 122,857 of record JAODAL010007188.1, on the reverse strand, counting down.
GGGCAAAGCCCCCGGCGCTAAAGGAGACAAACAGAAAAAAGAAATCCACACAAAAGAACTCACCCAGGGCTTAAGGTCCCACCACCCCGCCCCACCAAGCGTCACGGAAAAACCCTACCGGGAAAAAAAAAAACCCCCACTAGAAAAACCGCCCCAAATTCCCCTAACAACAGACGAAAAGTTACCACTACGTTGGCTTTAAAAGAGAAAAAAGTACAGAGTATCAAAAAAAATCAAAAGGCCTGTTAAAACCCCCCCTTCCCAAACATACTTGAAATTGTTTCCCCCCCCCAAAAAAAACCCCCTTTCGGTTAAATCCAAATTGGGGTTATAAACCGTTACCCCCCCCCAAAGCCAAAAAACCGATGGGTTTATTTTTTAAAAAAAACCCCAATTTACCACCCTCCATTAAAACCTTTTTCCCCCAATTTTTTCCAAATCCAAAAAATTTCCAAAAGAAATCCCCGGGTTTTTTTTTTCCCTTTCAAAGCCCCCCCCTTCCCAGGACTCCTATTCACCCCCCCTCCTTTCCCCCAAAAGGAAAAGGGGTACCACACATCACCACCAAAAACCCCAAACAAAAATGTCCCCCACGGGTTATCTCGTCCAAGTTCCACATCGCCAAGGGGTTTTTCCAGGCCCCTTTCCGCCTAAATTTCCCGGGGGAGGCTTCCCCACATGGGTTTAAGGGGAAACATGACAAAAACACCCATAGAACACCCTTTTTTAATTTACAATTTGGGAAAAGGGGGTATTAAATTTTAAAAAGGTTTTCGCCCCTTGATTACCCCATAAAAGTTTTTGGTGACAAAAAAAAAAACCAAGTTTGCACGAACCACATTTATAAAACCCAAAAAACGGGAAAAAAACAACCCCAGGTCCTTTCCCCTTTCGAGGTGGGGCAATTGGGGGGGCTGGAACCAAAAATCATCTCTTAAATTTTACCTTTTCTAAATGAAAATTTACGGGACGGTCTATCAATTCTTTGCAGTAAAACGAGACTTGTTAAAAGGAAGGGCCCCGAACTTCCCTAGACCCTTTTTCCCCCGGCTCCATCGGGGCCACATCTATTTTTCCAAAATTTTCCTTGACCTTATTCATTGGGGCCCTTCTTCAAATTTGTTTTTTTTTTTGGGCTATATTTTGAACTAGGGGTCCGGCGGTTGGGGCCCTTGGGAAAAGTGGCCCCCAAAACACAATTTGGGAAATATCCTTTTGCCCCAAATCTTTTTTTTTGTAAATTTTTCGGCCCTTTTCCTTATTAATGGTCCCAAACCGGGGGAGCGTTCCCAAAACTTTTAACCCTCTTTGGGAATTTTGCCCCCCCCGGAAATACCCCTCCAAAGGGGGTTAAGGATGAGCGCTTTTTTCCACTGTAGAAACTTGTTTCCCCCGGGCCGTAGGTTTTGCCAAAAGATGGTTTGAAAAAATTCCCTTTCCAATAGGCACCCCCCCAAATGTAATTTTAACCAAAAAAAATTTAGCCTATCCCCCCCTATTTCATTTGGAACCTAAGACCAATAGGGGTTAACATTTATTTGACTCCAAAAATTGACAAATTCTTTTGTTCATTTTGGTCCCGGTCCTAATTTGATAATCACATCGTCAATTTTTGTGCCCCCGGGGACGGGGCGACATGCAGACTTTTTTTGATTTTCCATTTGTTGGGGCAAAGACGATGGGCTGCCCTTTTTTTTTCCCACCGCCCCCAGGAACAAATGGGCATTTTTTAGTGCACAGGGAATTTTTACCCAGGGGCCGTCCCCCGAGCGGGTGGAAGAAAGAAACCCTAAATTTAAAAGACAAAAGAAAAAATTATTCGCACAATTTACCATAAGGTTTCCGGGGGTATAATGATTAGGGGGGGGGTTTAAAAATTTTGGGTTTTTACGAGTCGAGAGAAAAAAAACAATGCTTTAAAATCCTTTTCCAAATTTGGTTTGGAACTTACAGTGGCTTTTTACATAAATTTGTTTGCAAACACGCCCCTTTAAAGGACAACTTCCTCCCAATTTGTGGGCCGGGGAGACCCCTGGGTACAAAAAAATTGAAGAGGGTAAAAAAAAAACAAATGGCCTTAATATTTGGTCAATAAAATATCCCAAGTTCTGTTTTAATTTATCCCCGCACCCCTGCCCAAAAAGGCCAACATTTTAAGGGGCCCCACCCCGTTTAAAAAACTTTTTGGGGGAGTCCATAAAATTTAGCAAGCGGGGGGATTCTGGATAAAAAACCCCAAAAATTCCCTTTTTCTTTTATGAGTTTATTTTCTAGGGCATTTTTTTAAATGGGCCTCCTAAGTTCATTTTGGGAATCTTACGGTCGGGTCCTTTCTAGGATGGGCAAGGCCCGGGTTTGTCATTCCAAAACCCGAAGCCCACATCCCCCGGGAAAGGTCCCCAAAGGGTTCGGGACCCCCAGGGGGCCCCCCCTTTAAACGGGAAGGGTTTTTAATAAAAAGTTTGATCACTTTCCATTTATTCAGGGCCAAAAATTTTTTCCCTTTTGGCCCAATTGAAAAACCTTATAGCGATCCCTTTCCCAAAATTTTTTTTTCCAAATTTCCCATGACTCACTAAAACTACGAAAAAAAACAATTTTCGTGCTTTGAATGGTGCTTTTAAAGAAACTTTTAAAATCCGACAGGTTGAGAATGGGCCTTCACAGGGATCCAAGTCGTTCCCTTCTGGGAAAAGGGCCAAGACCCTAACCCTGCTAGTTCCTATAGTCGATGCTATTTTTCAGTGCATTCTTTTTTGTCCCGATCCCTAAAGAAATTCTTTCCTTTTAAGACTCGGGAAAACAAGGGGAAGGGTTCGCTTAATTCCAAAATAAAAATTATTTTTTAAAAGGGACAGGGAAATTGGCCCAAAAAAAAACCCTATTTTTTACGGGGCTATTCCCCGGGTCGTTTAGGCTCCCTATTTGACAGTTGGGAAAACATTAAGGGGCCCCTTCCGACCTTAACTACTCCTTTTTCTCATGTGACCTAAGCCGTACCGTCCCCTGGTTTCAAAAAATTTTTTGTGGTAAATTCTTTGATTAAAAGAAAAGAAAAAGAAGGAACCACCCCAGGGGCTGAAGATTGAAAACAAATGGCAAATTTCCCCACCATCTTATTGTATTTTTTTCCCCCTTTTAAAAAGCTCCTTCTCCTTCCCTTCTCTTTTTTTTCCCTGGGGGAAAAATTTTTGGGGGGCCCATTGCCCCCCAAAAATCCGTTTTGGTAAGGGGGAACGATTTAGGCCTTTTTGGGGGGATTTCTCCTTTGTTTTCCCCTTTCCGAAAAAATGGGGTGCCGAAGAGGTAAAACTGTATAAAAGCCTCTCTGTTAAAATTTCCCCTTTTTAATTTTCCCCCCTTTTTCCCCCTTTTAAAAAAATCCGGTTTCCCTTCCCGACAAAGGGACTATGTTTTCGTTTCTTTAAAGGAAAACTTTTCCCCGAATTTAAAAAAAATTTTGTTTAAGTTCTGGGCTTTTTTAAAATTGAACCTTTCCCCCTTTTAATTTCCCGGCCTTCCCCATTTTTCCTCCCCAATTTAATCCAATCAGCTTCTAAAAAATTTTCTTTTCTTTTTTTAAAAGAAAAAATGGTCATAAAACCAAAATTGATGAAAAAGGGCTTCTTTTTCCCCGGGGGACAAGCTTGTAGCCGGGTTGTTGTCCCGGGCCAAAAAACCCGATTTGGAAAGGGACCGGGGGGAATTTCCTAAGCCCCTTTAAGGAAACAATACTATGTTTTGGGGATCATTTTTTCAAGGGACTTAAACCTTTCCCACCAAGTTTTAAAGGGGAAACCTTGTAACTAGTTTTTCAAATCCTTAAAAACTGCACTGATTTTTCGGAAACCTTGTTTAAAATACAAAAAAATCCCGAAAAGACCCCCTCTAAAAATCAAAAAACAACTTTTCTGTTCAATATAAATTGACCAAGAAATTTGCCTACCCAAAAAAATAAACACCGGGAGGATTAAAAAATACTTAGGCCAAGAAATTAAAAAACCACAAAACAAAAAAAATCCAAAGTTTTTCCAGGTTTTGGAACATACCCAGAAAGGTACAAAAGCAAGTGACTTCCAAAAAGTTTAAGAAAAAAAAAAACACCAAATAAATCACTTGCAATAGAAAAATCAAAAAACATACTTTTATTAGGATTTGAATAAAAACCAAAACTAAACCCTTTACAACCCTCAAAAAAACAAAAAAAACCCTCCCCTAACCAAAACAAAAGGGAAAGGTACCCCGCCCCCAACAAGGGGCCCGCCCCTTCCCTTTTTAACCACCCCCTACTAAAACCCTATTTTTTTAAAATTTTTAAATAGGGAAAAAAGTTTACTCATCAGGGAAACCTTTAAAACAAAAAGGGTACCCCTTTGCCAAATTCAGTTAATGAGAGATATCATACAAAAGGGCCAAACCAAAGATCTATCCTGAACTGGAGGAAACCCCAAAATAAACCTTTTTAAAAAAACAAAAGACGGAATAAAGATACACCACTCAGGACTGATTATTTAATACAATCCCCCAAAGCCAAGGAAAAAAAAAATTTTAAAAAATAGGATGGCTCCCCGGTAACCCCAACATAGAAAAAAAAGTGGGCAAACCGTTCCTGAGGGGTACTAAATGGACAAATTAAACACCTACAACATGTAATACTTTTTGGGAAATTGGGAAATACCTATAAATACCTAAAAAAGAACGGCGAATGGGTATACACCTCCCTCCTATATTTTTCCAAAAAATACCCCAGACCCCGTTTCCCCCTACAAAAAAAGAAGGGTTCATCAGGGCCCAAATGGTTAAAAACAAATATAGTTTTTAACCAAAATGTACTAGTTTCACAAAAAAAATTTTCACCCCCATTCAAAAAGATCCAAATTTTATTTAGTATTCACATAAGAAATCTACGACCATCCAAGAAAAAAAAAAAAATGATACTCGCGTGTTTGTTCAAAGACGATAGTTCAGGTCCCCCATGTCAATGATGTTAGAGAGGGCAATAGGTTATGGGAATCACCATCTTAATTAGTGCACAAGATATCCGCAAACCTTTCCTTCTGTCGGACGCTGAAACCATGCGCTCCCCTTGTTAGCAGGGAGGCGAGGGCTGAAAGCAAAGGACAAGGACTACAGGCGAGGCCCAGGCACTGTTGGACGCCTGGATGACCCCCAGCTTCAGCATCTCGTCAATCTCCTCCCGCATGTGCTGCTGCACTTCGGGGGAGATCCGATGCTGAAACGCCGGATTGGGGGGTGATCCCCGGTGTCCAGGTGATGGACGGCTGACTCCGTCCTTCCAGGCACGTTAGTGAACAATGCCCAGAAGGGGTAGAGGGTTGCCAACAGCTGGGACTGTTGGTCCTCCAGGAGCTGTCCACAAATCTCCACGTCCTCTATGGACCCACCTGCCCTGACCGGGGCAAGCATGTCCAAGAGGTTCTCCGTCTCACCTACTTCGGGCAGGTTGCACACGGGAAGGGCACATGCCTCCCGCTCATGATGCGCCTTCATCATGTTCACGTGGAAGGCCTTCCGCCTTCCCCGGTCGTGGTCCAGGGTGACCAGGTACGTGACTGCGTTGAGTTGCTGGTGCACGACATATGGGCCTTCCCAGGCTGCCTGAAGCTTGTCCTGTGGTACAGGGACCAGGACCCACACTTTCTGACCCACCTGGTAGGTCCTCTCACAAGCGTTCTGGTCGTACCACTGCTTCTGGTCGGCCTGGGCCCTTTGCATATTCTCGTGCACTAGCTGCGTCAAGGCCTGCATTTTGTCACGGAAGCGCACGACATACTCAATGACCGACACCTCCGGGGTTGCTAAGTCTCCTTCCCAGGCCTCCTTCACCAGAGCCAGGGGCCCCCGCACACGTCGCCCATACAGGAGCTCGAAGGGAGCGAAACCCGTTGAGGTTTGTGGAACTTCCCGGTATGCGAATAGCAGGTGTGGGAGGTACCGCTCCCAGTCGCGCCCGTGGGTGTCGACCAACATCTTAAGCATCTGCTTCAGGGTGCCATTGAACCGTTCACACAGGCCATTAGTCTGTGGGTGGTACGGGCTGGCCACCAGATGTTGCACCTGTATCAGCTTACACATGGACTCCATTAGCTGCGACATGAACTGGGTCCCCCGGTCAGTGAGCATTTCCTGGGGAAAGCACACTCGGGAGAAAATCTCCAGTAAGGTGGTGGCCACCTTGTCGGCCCGAATGGACGACAAGGCTACCGCTTCCGGGTACTGAGTGGCGTAGTCTACTACCGTCAGTATGAAGCGTTTCCCGGAGCTGCTGGGAATGGACAGCGGTCCAATTAAATCCACAGCCACCCTCCTGAAAGGCTCGTCTATGATAGGCAGAGGTACCAGTGGGGCTTTGGGCCTCGGCCCCGCCTTCCCCACCCTCTGACAGGTGTCACACGAACGGCAGTAGGCAGCCACATCAGTCCCCATCTTTGGCCAGTAGAAATGCTGGGCCAGCCTTTCCTTGGTCTTGGCGATCCCTAGGTGTCCGGCCATCGGAATCTCATGCGCAACCCGCAACAACTCCGCCCTGAACGGATAGGGTACCACCAACCGTCGGTCCCTGGGCCACGCCTCCGGTGAACCCGGTCGGACCGTCACGTGGTACAGCTGTCCTTGGTTCAAACAGTAAGAGCCAAGCCTGGCTCCGGCTTATATCTGCGACGGGCAGCCCACTTGGCAGCCCCCTACACACCCCTGGGACGGTCTATGAACTCCTCCCACTCAGGTCATGCAGTTTCTGATACAAAACCAAAAATGGACTATAACTCGGCAGGGCATTGGCACAGAACCGAGCCGGTGGTACCATCAGAACCGTCTGGGCCTACCCGGCGCCTGGATATCAAACATGCTTATCTTATGGACCCTGTAGGCCCGGTTCTGGATATTTCAGTCCCCGTGTGCACTGGAAACCTGGAAATAGGGTGTGTGCGGGCGGGGAGTTCCATATTATGCGATATGAACTCGCCGTGCACCAGTTATGAGCTGGTCGCCTATAAATCGATATGAAATATCGTAGACGACCCGACTGGGTTTGATTGATTGAAGTCTTTGAAGCTGGGACTAGCATTTGTTCAGTGCTAATTAGATTCATGAGGATCTTTTCATGGGTTGACCCCATGCTGTGGCGACTTCCTACAGAAAGGCATTTACACTGGGCTTCATTACTGTGTAAATTGAGCTTGTCCTAGGCTGGAGCCATCTGTGTTCTGACTAGATTAACATGTAAATTGAGCTTGTCCTGTGGTGGGGGAAGGCCGTGATCTGACTAGATACAGAATGGGGGATGCAATAAAGTGAATTCTTCCTCACACCAGGGTCCCCCTTTGTAGCCAGGGCCCCCCTTTAATCAGGGCCCCCTTGTAGCCAGGGACCCCCTTGTAGCCAGGGACCACCTTTAGTCAGGGCCCCCCCTTGTAGCCAGGGCCCCCCCGTGAAGCCAGGGCCCCCGGCTTGTAGCCAGGGACCGCCCCTTGTAGCCAGGGCCCCCTTGTAGCCAGGGACCCCCTTTAGCCAGGGACCCCCTTGTAGCCAGGGCCCCCCTTTAGTCAGGGTCCCCCTTTGTAGCCAGGGCCCCCTTGTAGCCAGGGCCCACCTTTAGTCAGGGCCCCCTTGTAGCCAGGGACCACCTATAGTCCGGGCCCCCCTTGTAGCCAGGGCCCCCCTTGTAGCCAGGGACCCCCTTTAGTCAGGGCCCCCCTTGTAGCCAGGGACCGCCCCTTGTAGCCAGGGCCCCCCTTGTAGCCAGGACACCTTTAGTCAGGGCCTCCCTTGTAGCCAGGGCCCCCCCATGTAGCCAGGGCCCCCCTTTAGTCAGGGCCCCATTGTAGCCAGGGACCCCCTGGTAGCCAGGGACCACCTTTCGTCCGGGCCCCCCTTGTAGCCAGGGACCAGCTTTAGTCAGGGCCCCCCTTGTATCCAGGGCCCCCCCCTTGTAGCCAGGACCCCCTTGTAGGTAGTTAAAAAAAAACAAAAAAAAAACAACAGCCAACCACTTACCTGGCTCGGGCTCCTGCTCCGGCTGCCGGCTCCGTACTGCCGCCCTGCATAGGCGGCGCGGTAAAGTGACGTCACCGCGCCGCCTACGTCAGCAGTAGGTGCCGGCGCCCGGCAGGCTGAAGGCCTAACGCCATCAGCCTGCCGGGGAGATCAGCGGAGCGCAGCGCTAGTGGCGCTGCACTCTGCTGACACCGCGCAGCCCCGGAAGTCGGGGACATTAGTCCCCAACTCCCGGGCTGGTCTCTAGGTGCTCGGGACGCGGGTCCCGGGCGTCGAGTGACGGATGCGCGGCCGGGCCCTGGGGAGCGACGGCATTGCCTCCGGGGCCCACAGCGGCTCAGGGGGGCCCACCGGGGGATTCCCCGATACCCCAGCGGCCCAGTCCGAGCCTGCTTACAATCTACAAGGAATGAGACAGAAGATGATTTGCAGACATGTTTGTGGGGTGGCGTAGTAGCAGCAGGATTATTGTAGGTTGTAGGCTCCTGAAGAGATGGGATTTCAGGTTACCTTTAAAACTTGTGAGGGTGGATGAGAGTCTAATGTGTTGGGGTAATGAGTTCTAGAGTAAGGGGGATGCACCAAAGAAGTCTTGGAAATGGTTGTGTGAGAGGAGAGCAGAGAAGGAGGTCCTGTGAGGAGTGTGGGTTGTGTGAGGGGAGATATCTGGAGATTAAGGCAGAGATGTATGGAGGGGAGATGTTATGGAGAACCTTGTAGGTCATGGTTAGTAACATGAACTGAATTCACTGAGCAATGTGTAGCCAATGAAGGGAGAGGCAGAGGAGTAGAAAAGAGAGAGAAGGGTAAGCCAGGAAGCAGAGTTGAGGATGGATTGAAGCAGGGCCGGGAAAAGGCATTTTGGTGCCCTAGGCAAGTACAGCCAATGGCGCCCCCTCACTCCCCAAAAAATGGCCCCCCCACACACTAATTCCTCTCGCCCCTGCGCCAGGTTCTGTCACTAATTTTCTGCATATTCCACATAGCTCCAGTCCATCTCCTCAGCAGTCACTGACACAATGAAAATCAGCCCTGACAAATTTGCGTTTTCAAAATCGCTCTCCTCCGTATGACCCCCGCAATACCCCTAAATAACACTCACCGAATAATCCACCGATACATGGAGCAAATCTACCGGACGAATGATTGTTACTAAAAAACACTCCTACAAAACCAAGCCCCAAACTATTACTACTTAAGGATCAAATAATCCTGCCAGACCCTGACCGAACGCGATCCCCACATGTGACTATCAGCTGTACACAGGCTCTGATTACATATACCACCGCCATACAGTGACCAGATAATGGTAGATACTAGCTGTATGTAGATGCTCTGCAGAAATGTAAAGGATTACACTGCAGTTACATTTAGTGACTCACAGGAGACGTCTTTTTTGATCAGCGTCGTTCACTTTCCCTTTTCTTCTCCATCCGGTTCACACCTTCTCGCTGATTGCTCCCGGCCAATACTCGTCCCTGCAGATTTGGACACAAATATCTTAGAATCCTCACATTTCCAGTAACTCCTTAATTATAGGTATATAAGTCCCTCAGTTAGACAGGTATATAGATATGCCCTCTCAGTCAGGCAGGTATATGTATATTGTCCCCTTAGACAGGTAGGTATATAAATATAGGGGCACTCAGGCAGGTATATAGATATATGGTCACTCTCAGGCAGGTATATAGATATAGGGTCACTCTCAGGCAGGTATATAGACATAGGGTCACTCTCAGGCAGGTATATAGATATAGGGTCACTCTCAGGCAGGTATATTGATATAGGGGCACTCTCAGGCAGGTATATTGATATAGGGCCACTCTCAGGCAGGTATATAGGGGCACTCAGGCAGGTTATATAGCTATAGGGGCTCAGTCAGGTATATAGGGGCACACAGGCAGGTATATAGCTATAGGGGCTCAGGCAGGTATATAGCTAGGGGCCACAGGCAGGCATATGGGGCTCAGGCAGGCGTATAGGGGCTCAAGCAGCCGTATAGGGGCTCAGGCAGGCGTATGGGGGCCACAGGCAGGCGTATGGGGGCTCAGGCAGGCATATGGGGGCCACAGGCAGGCATATGGGGGCTCAGGCAGGCGTATGGGGCCACAGGCAGGCGTATACGGGCTCAGGCAGATGTATAGGGGCTCAGGCAGGCGTATTGGGGCCACAGGCAGGCGTATGGGGACTCAGGCAGGCGTATGGGGGCTCAGGCAGGCGTATGGGGCCACAGGCAGGCGTATGGGGCCACAGGCAGGCGTATGGGGGCTCAGGCAGGCGTATGGGGCCACAGGCAGGCGTATGGGGCCACAGGCAGGCGTATGGGGCCACAGGCAGGCGTATGGGGCCACAGGCAGGCGTATGGGGGCCACAGGCAGGCGTATGGGGGCTCAGGCAGGCGTATGGGGGCTCAGGCAGGCGTATAGGGGCCACAGGCAGGCGTATGGGGGCCACAGGCAGGCGTATGGGGGCTCAGGCAGGCGTATAGGGGCCACAGGCAGGCGTATGGGGGCTCAGGCAGGCGTATGGGGCCACAGGCAGACAAAAATAACAACATTTATACTCACCTTACCTGCTTCCCGAGCGCACGCTCCTCTTCTGTCGTCTTCTTTTCCAGCTGCACGCTCCTCCGGCAGCTCCTCGGGCACACAGCCTATGACGCGCTGTGCACCCGAGGAGAGGCAGCGTCGCGATGACATCACTTCATCGTGACGCTGCCAGCCGAGCCGCACAGGGTCACGGCGGGTTCTCAGCGCTATGAGGACCCGGCGGCCCCGCTGTGTCGGCCCTGCGGCTTACCGGAGGATCCAGTGATCCTCCGGTGAGTGGGTCCGACACTGTCTGCGAGGCAGGGAGCACACGCTCTCTGCTCCGCAGAAGCGCTCAAAGAGACCGCCGGCGCTTCAGGCCCACGGCAGCGGCCTGGAGCCCGGCGAGGTTCGGGGCCCCTGACTGCGCCAATTAGGGATAGGCAGAGGTAGGCGCCCTAGGCGAACGCCTACCTCTGCCTACCCGTCCCGCCTCTGGATTGAAGGGGGGCAAAAGTGCTAGGTGGGAAGCCACAGGGAAGGATGTTGCAGTAGTCTAGACGGGAGATCACAAGGTCATGGACTGGCATTTTTGTAGTATCAAAGTTAAGTAATGAGTAAACTACTTCTCCCGTGCTTCCCCCCACATTCTGGAACTCACTGCCCCAATACATCAGACTCTCCAATCTCACTAGCCTCAAAAGCAACCTGAAAACCTACCTCTTCAGAATTGCCTATAACCAACAATAACCCCATTGCAACTACTCCACCCAACAAACATGTCTGCTCCTCACCTTCTGTCTCTTCCCACCTTCCTTTTATACTGTAAGCCCTCACGCGCAGGGCCCTCTCTCCCTCTGTACCAGTTGTTATATATCGTCACCTTGTACTTGTTTGACCTATATATAACCCCCTCGAATGTACAGCGGCCTGGACCTAAGGGCGCTCTAAAATAAATAATAATAATATTTTTCAGGTGGAGCGGCAGACACAGGTAAGGGCTTGAATGTATGGTTTGACGGATAGGGAGGAGACAAAGGTTAACTCAAGGCAGCGGACTTGCGGGATTGGGGAAAGTGTAGAGCCACTGACTGTGATAGATGGATCAGGGGAGGGGATAGAGAGGGATGGTGGAAAGATGATGAATTCCACTTTCATCACACTTAGTTTTAGAAGGAGGGAGGAGAAGGACGATATCTGGGCCAGAAATGTAAAGTTGGGTGTCGTCAGCATACAAGTGGTACTGAAAGCGATGAGGTGACCCAGGCTAAGAGCGTATATAGAGAAGAGTAGGGGACTGACCCCTGGGAGACACCAACAGACAAGGTGAGAGGAGGAGGGGGTGCAAAAGTGAGAGATGCTAAATATTTGATTGGTGAGGAGGGCACAGATAAAGTGAGGATCTTATACACTAGGCTGACAAAATGTAACACATTATGCAGGGGCGTAGCTTTGGTTCAAAAAGTGGGCGGGGGGACCAATTTTCCCTCTCATCCCCTATCTTCCTATCTATCCCTCCCTCCCTCCTTCACTCGCCTTCCATTTCACTTCCCCTCCCTTTCCTTCTCTCCCCTCCTCTCCCTGCAGTGAATCAGGCCCCTCTAACCCAGCTAGGAGGTCTGAGGGAGTGCTGTGAGTTCCCCCAGCAGGTCCGGGCGGAGTCCTTATGGCAAACACTTTTAGTGCAATCCGTAAGGTTATGAGTGGCTCTCTAATTACTGAAGTTTAGAGCCGGACTGGGACTAAAAAGCAGCCCTGGCAATGAAGCAGAACCAGCCCACCTATAATATTTCCTCCTCTAGATGGAAATAAGAAACATTGCGCAATGCAGAAATTTTCGCTTAACCCCTCCCATCCCCCATCACTACTCCATTAAATTTGTTATACGTACAACAGCATGAGGAAAATAAAAGAACCCAAACTCACTGTACCGATAGGAATCATGTCACATACTGTACCCCAAAATGTATTTTATTGTATACCATACACCAGAAATGACATCACTATCTGCACCCCAAAAATGAATTACATTACACATAGAAATTATATTACTAACCGCACCTTAGAAATTAATTGCACATTGTACTCAAGAAATAATATAATTCACTGTACCCCACAAATGTATTATATTACACACTGAACCCTAGAAATGAATTACATTGCTCACTGTACTCTAGAGACTACATTTCACCATACCCCAGAGATTACATTACACACTGTACCCCAGAGATTACATTACTCACTGTACTCCAGAGATTACATCACACCATACCCCAGAGATTACTACATTACACACCATACCCCAGAGATTACTACATTACATACCGTACCCAAGAGATTACTACATCACTAACTGTACCCCAGAGATTACATTACACCATACCCCAGAGATTACATTGCACACCATACCGGAGAGATTACATTACTCACTGTACCCTAGCGATTACTGCATTACCCATTGTATCCCAGAGATTAGTTTACACACCATACCCCATATATTACTGCATTATTCATCGTACCCCAGAGATTACATTACACACTGTACTGTCCGGAGTTCTGTGCTGCCACGACCTGTGTGATGACCTCATACCCTGCTATCAGATAGAACAAACAGCAGGGGGGAGAAGTACACAGGTCGGTCACTTGGGGAACCAGAGAGAGCACAGAAGGTGATAAAATCACTTGTAGCTCCTTAACAAAAAAAAAGAACAACGCAATGTATTTGGAAAACATCTTCATTTAGTGTTCCCAACGTGTTGAAAGCTAATCTTTGTAGCAAGACAACCCCTTTAAGGTGAGTCACATGACGGTTTTTCGGCACTGACAGTGTCATTTGCTTGTTGGAAATTCGGCGCTTGCAAACGCAGAATTCTGGCGAGCAAATGACCCTTACTGCCTGAGGCAGATTTCTGCCTCCTATCCTTTAGTGCTGTTAGTGCATAAAACACCTCGAAGAATTCTTTCTAGGCGTTGACAGTACGTGCCGAAAATACTCAAGTAAAATCAGTGTCTAAACAACGACACTGATTTTACATAAATGTATACTGTAAATCAGTTTCCTGCCGGATTGGATACCAGTTCTGAGGCAGATCCAGCATTGAATCCGTCCCAGAATCAGCATTTATATCTTCCACGTGAACGTACCCTTAAGGTATGTTCACACAGCTTATAGTGGGGCGTACTGTGTGCTTTGCTATATGCCGGGTGTTTTAGAAGTACGCGTTGGCCAGTCCACACTTCTAAAATGCTGTGGAGCCGGCCCCATTCACTTTCATTTTCCCCGGCGTGTAAGTGCAGGGAAGACATAACATGGCTAGACACATGGCTGTACAGTATATACACATCTCACAAATACAGTGCATACCCTACTCACATGCGCACACACAACGCCTAGCACCCTTGTCCCCTACTTACCTGTCTCCTGTAGTTTGGTGCAGTTGGCATTCGGGAAGAGCTTCTCTTCTTCTCTGATGAGGGCTGAGCATAGGGGAAATGGTATACAATGGGAGGGAAAGAAACAGCCCCAGATACAGAGTGTGCTGGACTGTGAGCAGCGTTCTGATTGGTGAAGCAGCCCCTGCTGACTCATGCTCTACCAATCAGCGCTGCTCTCACTCTGCACTGACTCTTGAGGCTGCTACCTACTGTGTCCCCCCAAGATGCACAGAAATATATGAGGCGAAGGGTTAACTTCTTCCACCTCTGTGCTCTGCTCTCCCCACTTACTGTATTCTCATGCTTTCATATGGATTATTTTTTATTGAAGTGGCTAAAAAGTGGGGGGACCGTCCCCCACCCAGAAAAAAGTGGGCCGGACCAGTCCCCTCCTTAACCACCTAAAGTTACACCTATTCCATTATGTATAGATAGGGCAGGTGGTTAACCACAGATACAGGTAAGAATGTTTTTTTATGCAAACATCCTTCCTAGCCCCTAAATCCTTTTACCTGTAGCCTCTCCCACACCTGCCCAACAACACCTGGCCACTATTTTAATGCCACTAGACCCCTAGATGAATTGATCACTTCCATATTTTATACTCATATACCTAACCTGACTCCCACTGTACCTGTACATTTTTTAGTGAAAAAGATTGCTGCCAGCTACATCCGGAAGACCAAATTTAAAATGTCGACAAGAGCTGAGTGTAAAGTCTGTGACAGATGTCACAGTAGGGATATCAAGATGTACTGAGAAGACCCCTCAAAGCAAAGGTGGAAAAGTGAGACCAGGAAACGCGTCAGTTTCCTTTTAATAACATGCACAACTAATTTTTTTCTATTTTATAAAGGTTTTCAATAAAATGTTAACTATGTTTTAAACAGATTTGGTCTTCTGGACGCAGCTGGCAGCAATCTTTTTCACATTGAAACATACAGACGTGGACTTATCCTGGCCGTGAACCCGTAGGACGAATCGGTATTGCATTTGGGTGAGCTGAATCTTCACATTGTGTTTTTGCTTTTTTTCTGTGTACTTTTTTTTTTAGCTCCTAAATCTAGTACCTTATTATACGCTTGCATGTTTGACCCCAGCCTGAACACCAATCACATTCGCTCTGGGTTCCTGGCCTCACTTATTCACCTTTGCATTGAGGGGTCTCCTCAGTACATCTTGATATCCCTACTGTAATATCTGTCACAGACTTTACACTCTTGTCCACATTTTCAATGATAAATCTAAAATTTTACAATTAGGGGTTGACATCTGTGATGGATACAACTTTCTAGAGATATTCTGTTTGAAAGACCAAAATGTAACTCCATGAATGGTACGACAAGATGTAGGCTGGTATTTTAATACATCACATAAGGTGACTTCATAGGACTTTGTGCATACTTCGCACTATGTGGCATAATTGGTAATAAATACGTTATATGTAGACAATAAACATGGACTTTGAAGATACAGAACAGTATTGTCTCCTCTGTAAAAATTCTACTCGATCATTATATCTGTTTCTAGAAAAGAAAAGCTGAGTGCCAACAAATACTACTGCCGTAACAGCTCCGACAGAGTAGCCCCAATGCTTTTCAACATCTATAGGGCCGTTCAAATGGCACAGGACAATTACCGGTTGGTTACCCAAAACCCGGGCCGCGGGGCGGGCGGCTTTTTCCGCGATGACGGGGAAAGCCCTTCCCCCTTTGCATGATATTTCATATACCTCCGAAACCGGACGAAGATGAACATGTTCTATTTTTTTTCGGGCCCCCGGAGTCTGAAAAACTCCCGGGGGGAAATTTATCCATGCAGGGGGGACCTCTGCAGGATTTTCCTTAAGGTCCTTTTGTAAAATTTTGCGGGGTTTGAAAACCCCGAACCCCGGGGCAAAAGAACAGTCCCGGTGGGACAAGGCTTTATAGATCTTGTGTCTACCCTCCCTCTCCTTTGTGGGTCAGGGTAGGAAAAGTATAGGTTATTTACATGCGGGGTTCCTGGAAACTTTCCCGGGAGGGTTACATCAAAACAAAGTTAGAAAATTTACAATGGTGACAAAAAAAGACTAGTAACTGGTACAGAGGGGGAAAGGGGCCTGCCGTGAGGGTTCATCTAGAAAGGGAGGGGGGGGAAAACAAAAGGTGGGGGGGGGCATGTTTGTGGCCGGTGTAGGGTGATGTGGTTAGTTAGGTTATAGGCTACCCCGAAGAGTGGGTTTTCGGGTTGCTTTTAAAAAACGGGTAAAAGTTGGGGAGAGTCTGATTTTTGGGTTAAAGGAGTTCCAGAGAAGGGGGAAAGCAGAGTGAATTTTTAGAGCGGTTGTGTAGGAGTGATAAGAAGAGAGCGGGGGAAAAGGTCCTGTGAGGGGGAGATTGCGTGAAGGGAGGCTGGAGATTAGAGCGAGATGTTGGGGGGGGAAAGGGGTTTTATTTGGAAAGCCTTGTGGGTAGGGTTAGTAATTTTTTAATGAATTGTGGGCAAGGGGGAGCCAGTGAAGGGTTGAAGAGGGGAGGTAGGGAATAGCAAGGAGAGGGTGGAAAGAGGGCAGCAGAGTTGAGGATTTTTTAAAGGGGGGGAAAGTGCTGGATGGGGGGGCCACGAAAGGAGTTGCAGTAGTCTAGGCGGAGGGGACGAGGGATGGACCTTTTTTATAGTGTAGAGTTGAGGAAGGGGCGGAGGGGTTAAAATATCTTTCAGGTGGAGGGGCAGGCAGGGGTTTTGGGGGGGCTTGGAGGGGGTTTGAAGGATAAAGAGGATCAAAGGTTATCCCAGGCAGCGGACTTGTGGACCCGGGTGAGAAGTGTACCATTAACAGTATAGAAATCAATGGGGGGGGGAGTGGGGGGGTGGAAGATGTGGTTTGGTTTTTATCCACATTTTTTTTTGGGAGGCAGGAGGAAAAGAAGGAGGATAGGGGACTAGGCATTTCGGGGGTCCGGAGGAAAAAGGGGAAGTTAATATCAGGCCGGAGATATAAAGCGGGTGTCGTCCCGCATACGGTGGTAGAAAAACCCATGTGAGGTATGGTGACCCGGGCCCCAAGAGTGTAGATAAAAGAAGAGTAGGGGCCAACAGAACCCCTGGGGGACACCAACAGAGGGGGGCGGGGGGGAGGGGTGGAGCAAAAATTTGGGAGACGCTAAATTTCCGATCAGTGGGTATGGGGAGTCCAGGAAAGGTCCAAGCCATGATGCTGAGGGAGGAGAGAATTTTAGGGGGGAATGGTTGACAGTGTCAAAGGCGGAGGACAGGTCTAAGAGGAGAAGCACAGAGTGGGGATGAGGCTTACAGTTACAGGCTTTGGTGACCTTGGTTAGGGCAGGGTTTCAGGGAGTGGTTAGTCGGGGAAACCGTTGGGGTGGGTCAAGAAGAAAGTTGGAGGGGTGGGGGCAGTTGAAGATAGACGTGTGTTCCAGGAGCTTGGGTGCAAAAGGGAACATGAAAGGGGGGCATAGTTGGACAGTTAAGAGGCTTCGAGGAAAGGTTTCTTAAGGATGGGGGGATGGTCGATGTTTAAATGAGGAAGGGAAAAAAAGCCCAGGGTAAAAAAAAGATTAAAAAGGGGGGTGGGGGTGGGAAGATAACAGTGCTGAGGGGTGGGATTGAGGTAGGTTTTGGATGGGTCAAGGTTGCAGGTAGTGAGTTGGTTTTTTCACTAGAGAGGAAAGGTTATCGTGACTAACATGGGGAAAGCAGGTTTTGGAGTTTTTTATGGGGACTGTGTCAGGGTTTTAAGGGTGGGGGGGGCCATATGGGGGTATAGAGGTGGGGAGTGGGGACTTGGGGTTGAAGCTATTTGTTTAGGGTTTTCTTATTTAAGAAATGAGTGGCAAAAAACTTTCCCCTGATAGGAGAGATGGGGGGGAGGGGCTGGGGGGGAAGGAAGGTTTAAAGGTGTTAATAATGTCTTTGGGGTTTTGGGACGGGAGGAATGTGGGGGGAAGTAATCCCGTTTTTGGCGGTGGGAGGTGCAGACTTAAATGTGTTAGCGATTTTGTATGTGGGGAAGTGTCGGTGGGCGGGTTTTCTTCCAGCGGGGTTCGCAGTCTGAAACTCGCCCCATTGTTTTGTGGGGTCTTGTGCCGGGGTTTCTGTTGAGTTGCGGGGTTTTGTTTTGTGTGAGAGGGGGCGACTTATCAAGGTGGGGGTGATTGTGTGGTTGTAGAAACAGTGGCTGCGTCTGGGGTTGTAAGTGAGGATATGGTAGAGAGAAGTTTCAAGAGAGTCAAGAGTGTGCAGGGTTAAGGTTTTGTAGTTCCCTGGGGGGGTACTAAATGTGAGACAGGAGGGCAGGTTAAAAAGTGGAATTGTGGAGAAAATAATCAGGTTGGGTCAGAATAAGGTGAGGGGAGTTTGAGGTCAGAAGGGGGCAGAGGCGGGTGAAGATGAGGTCCAGCGTGTGTCTGTCTGTGTGGGTGGCTCCAGACCATTGTAGTGTTCATGTCTTTTGTGGAGCTCAATGAGTAAACATCCACAGTGCATGGAGAAAAAGTAGTGTTCTTTTGTATGTTTTTGACTAATTACAATAAGGGTTTTCAAATAAGAACATAAGTTTAAATGTGTAAGTTTCACTGGTGCTTTTCCTATTAAAGGTACCACAGGCAGTAGTATCTGACAAATCTGTTTTTCTTCAAAAATATATACCATGCCTTGATGCAGACAATATACAGAGGACGTTTTAGAGATGCATACAGCTGCAAAAAGCTACAAAATCCAGTTAGACAAGTTGTTTACTGAAAGAAATGAAAAAAAAAACTCAAGATAACCCGCAAAAGAAAAATCAACAGCCTGCGAAACCCTCTGTCCATGTGTCTACTATTAGAGAAACATTGAACAAGAATGGAATACGTGGAAGGACGCCACAAAGGAAGCCGCTGCTTAAAAATAAATAAATAAATACTGCAGCCCATTTCAGGTTTGCCTGAAATCGTCTACATGTTCCACAATGCTTCTGATAAAATGTTCCATAGACAGATGAGACAAAAGTGGAATTTATTAGCACAAATGCACAATGCTATGTTTGGAGTAAAAAGAACACTGCACACCAACACCATAACCTCATCTCAACTGTGAGGCATAGTGGACGGGGCATCATGGTTCGGGGCTGCTTTTCTTCCTCAGGGCGTGGATGCCTTGTGATCAGTGAAGGGATAATGAATTTAAAGGTTAAGGGCTTGTCCCCACAGCAGGTTTTTCAGACGGTTTTACAGGTGGTTTTTGGTTTTGAAAGCCGTCTGTAAACCGGCTGTCAAACTTTATCCGACCGGTATTTGCTCTGTGCCGTGTAAATGGCCCCTAACGGGAACCTGTCACATAGGTTATGCCCCTCTTGCTGAGGATAGCACACACTAGTGACAGACCTGCTGTTTCCAGCGCTGCGTCCCTTATTCTGTAAGATGCTGTAGTTTTAGAGTATAGAGCCAGCAAAGAGTCATGAAAAGAGTCCGTTTAATTCATCACCCACCCACCTGATGCTAGCCCCACCCACATTACAATTGATAAGCCTATTACTTTGAAAGGTAGAAACATGTCAAGAACTGTCAGGTGGGCAGGGCTAACCTTGGGTGGGTGGGGCTAACACCTGCTCATGAATAAGTTGGACTCTTTTCTGGCTGCAAATTGCCAGATTGAAGCACTAAATACTCTAAAACTACAGCATCTTACAGAATAAGGAACACAGCGCTGGAAACTGCATGTCTGTCACTAGTTTGTGCTGCCCTCAGCAAGAGGTGTAAATCTATGTGACAGGGTCCTTTTAAGAACAGAAGGGCAGCAGTCAATGACCTCAAGCTGAAGAGACGTTTGCTTATGCTAGCAGAGAATTATTTAGGGGCCGCTTACACAGTGGGAACTGCTGCACGGGTTTGCCATATAAGCCTGTTGTGTTCGTTTGCGGCCGGTTTTTCAGACGGTTTGCAAAACCGAAAACCGTCTGAAAAACCATCCGCAAACCCTTGCCATGGGGACAAGCCCTTAAAGTACACAAGTAAATCAATTAAGGAGTTGTAGAATCATATTGTAGAATGTGTTACGTGTAGCGCGGGCACACCCATGTTCGCCCCTCTGGATCCCTGCCAGGGACGGGTAACTCACGGCTCCTACTCACCTGACCACGCTCCTGTTCCGTCTGCTTCCCCTGCCAGCCGCGGCGCACATGTGCGCTCTGTAGGGCGCGTGTTCATGTAGATTTAAAGGGTGATTGGATAATCGGCGGACGCTGACCCTATAAATTGGGCTCTGCCCTGTCGCTCCTCGCTGGATCTTTGTTGCCTCCGTGCCCTAGAGAAAGCATTGCGTGTATCTTGTCTCTGCTTTTTTCCTGACCCTTTGCCTACGTTCCTCGACTCCGAACATTTCCGCCTGCCCTGACCTTCCTGCCTGTCCCCGACTACGCTCAAGCCTGACGATTCTGTACCACGCTCTCCCTTGGCTGCCACCGCAAGCAAGTCACATCAGGGGTAGCGACCTGGTAGACTCCCGCCCCAGAAAGCCCAACCTGCTTTGCGGCGGGCTCTGGTGAAAACCTGGACCTACTTTGATTCCGCTCCCTGGCGTGGCTTACACCATCGCTTGCGGAGGTCCAGAGGATCCACTATCCCGGACGTTACAGAATGGTTTGACCGTAAAGATGCTGTGACCTGAAGGGGATAATGCACAAAAGCCATCTCAGAAATATTAACTGAACACGTTTGCATTGTGGATAAAACATTACATAGAGTCCACTGCATCAGTTGACAGTCAGATGGCCATTATTGAAGGGGTTTTAGGTTAAAAATAAGCTAAACATGGGTTTAAATAAGATATTTAACCCCTTACCCTCATTTGTACTCATCATTGTTCCGGCGCTGATGCTTCCAGCCGTGGTTTTGTTGATTTCCTGACCAGTGGTCGCTGCATCACCACCTTAAACAATCAGTGGCTTCAGTGGTCAATGTCAATGATATCACCAGTCACTCCAATCATTCCAGTGCCAATAGGCACATTACCAAGGCGGCCCTTCAGCAGTCATGTGCCATTGCCTTGACATCACCATTCAGGAAGTTAGTGGCACGTGACTGCGGAAGGGCCGCCTTGGTTATGTGCCTATTGACACTGGAATGATGATAAGCGCTCAGGGATGTTTTTGTTTTTACTGCCTGTCTAGCCTATTTTTAACCTGGAAAATACCTTTGAAGGAAGTCAAGTCCGGGCATCTAAGCCACAATCTGTGATCAGCTGCATGAAGTTCTCTAACAATGAGGGCTACTTCAGTTGGAGGGCAATGTTTCACGTTTATGAATGAAGTCTTCTATGGTGGCAGGACGTGGGAGCACGCACAATTCCTCTATTCAGCAGGGAGAGATGGCAAAAGGAGGCTCAGTCTGTGAGCAACAAGACAAGAATGTGACGAAGCCGGCACCGTAACATTGAAAGAACTAAGCGGACTAAATGACAAGACCACCTCCGACAATAAAGGGTTGTACGTGTTTTCCTGGATGGGTCAGCAATGTTTGATCCCTGGGGTTTGTACCTCGGGCACCAGTAACATTGGGAAGGGGCAAGTGGTTATGCAGGTGTAGCATGCACGACTCAGAAGGCAGCCATGGAACGACAGGCTTTACTCTTGGTTCAAAGTATTTGTCACAAAGAAAATGGTTACACATATACTTCTTACATGGAGGCACCAATCACCCCGTCACTGTCTCTGACTCTATTTCGACTAAAAACCTGCTCCGTTTGCAGAGGAGGATCCTTGCTTTCACTCTTGCTGCAGCCCAGCCCTGCCTTGCTGTTATCTTCATAGTCCTACCTAGGCACAACTATATCAACCCCAGCTGTCATAGCTAAGACTTCTCCATAGTCTTTCTAACTATAGCCTGTAACTCTCTTGTACTATTGGTCTCGGACATCTATCTCTGACCTGGGTATCTCTCTAGTAGTAGTGTTCTCTCTCTGGAGCAGTCTCTGTTCTTTCACTCTGGCAGCTGATGCTGGGGGGGTTCCTCCCCTCTGTCTGTGACTATCACTGTGGTCCTTACTAGTACAGGGCAGCCTGCTTCTGGGCCACAACCGGCCTAGGCCCAGAGTCCCATCCATTTCATGCTGCAGAACTGTCAGAATACAGACTTATGGGCTGCTGATATCTCTTCACCAGTTCTCTGCACTCCCTGTATAGGGTGCATCCCTACCAAGTAACACCTTTAAGGAGAATGTGTAATCAAAAATGACTTATTGTTTAACTCACATTTTTATGTTAAACACATTTCTTAGGAATTTTTGGTTATTTTTTTTTTTCACTTTCAGTATTTTTTATAATAATTCTTAAGTCCTGCAGTTTTCACTTGGCCACTAGGCCTAATAATCGTCTGACGCTTCCTGTTCTGTTTAGAGAGCTTTTCAGCAGTGTGCTCATTATCAGTAAAAGCAGGGTCAAACTGAAAGGAGACACCATTGTGTACAGATAACACAGAATCCACCAGTCACAAGAGGATATGTCCCAGCTCCCCCTCTCCCCTCCCTTCACAGTGAAAACTCTCTTATACAAGTCTATGGGACAGAATCTGTCTTAAAAATACTATTGCATGAAGCGCTGTAAAGTATCTCTCTGACTGCTGTTAAAGCATTTGCAAGCAAGAATGTCTTCCCCACAATCATATATAGATGGCCGAATAGAGAAATCTACAATCAGGAAATAAAAACCACTGAGAGGAAAAGAATATGGATGAGGGGCTTGATTTAATTAGTAAAAAAAAAAAATCGACGACAGATTCCCTTTAAGTCACATGGTGCTTTTCCTTAATTGAGTTGCCAGCAGAAGAAAATTGATTGCCTGACATGACACTCGGTTGCTTCTTACCTCCCTTAAACATACCTGGAGTAAGGTGTTGTCTTGGTCTCTGTCACATACACACTCACCAGCACGTGACTGGGGCCCCTGATGGGTAGATTATCTCCACTTGCGCTCAACTCTCCACTCAGGTAGCGGTTTAAAGGGCATAAATACCACACCAGAGGGGGGGAGTTTCCAGCACCCCCCAGCCCCCAAAGTTATCCGCTCCCACCCCTCCTTCAATAATCAAAAAGAATCAGCCGGAAGAAATTGATTCTACAATATTCTAAAAACACGTAAAAATGCTTACAGGCCACCTCACTGCTCTCCAGCAGCTACAAAAAGAAAATACACTCCTTCAAGGAAATGGATCCGTGCAGCAACAAGAATTAACATATTACTGATAACTTTAATATGAGAAGGTACAATGCTTACATGAAAACAAAATAACAATGACATACATACGCATCAATACGTTATGAAAATAAAAGGGGATAAAATGCTTAGAAAGATTTCACACTTACAGATGTTTCAGCTTTCAGATCCAAAGGGTTTGGATAAAGAAGAATGGAACACAGCTCAATCAGAAATTGAACCCCAGGCTATGAACACAGATTTGAGTCTGGTCACGTGCTTTATAGGCCCCAAAACTCTGTCCAGTTTTCCCCACCTCTCTCATATTTGCCACTCTTTTACTGACGAAAATATAATGAGGGGGGTGACACATGATTGTCTTATGAGGGTGGTTGCTCATTATCGCCACTAGATGGCAATCATGGACTGCGCTTCTGCTGTGGACCGAACAATGACCTCTGCCTGTTATGCCCAATGATTTTATGATTGGGGGGGGTCGGTGGTCATCAGGTTTTCTGGACACTTGCATATACAACTTTGGCCATAAACGCTAAAACCCATGTTATCTAAACATTTCAGTAATTAAAACAGTCAAAAGGCTGGAGTGAGAATCTGCAGACCCCATGCAACAAATTCCCAAATTCACACAGAGGGGGGGTGCTGGCTCACACTCTGAGACATGTTTTAATGATAAATATAGAATACATTTAATTTTCATTGTGCTACATTACAGTCTCATAATGTCAAAATGTGAACAGTATGATGAGGAGGACTGTTTAAATCCCAATTCAAATTATTCCCTTAAATTTATTTGGCTATTCAGGGATCAAACACCTGTTGTGAATTTTGCCATTAAGCTCCTTTTAGGATCATCATTTTGTGCAAAAAAAAGTATGAAACATTGAACAGTTGGAATGTGAAAACTAAAGGGAAGAGATGGTCTCATTTAGTTCATTTAAAAACATTTTCAAGATATTTTTATGTTCATCCTGAAATTTAAGCCAAATATCCCTAACTTTTTGTGAGTAGTGTATGTGCATAAACTTGGTAGTATGGGTCAGCCACATAGCAAGTAAATGCTAAGAATTGTAATGATAAATCTTATGAGCATGTTACTATTATATTCAATTATGTAAGTTGCAGGGGACGTTGCTTTGACAAACTCTCAGTTATGAAATACAGTCTGGGTGTCAGCAGTAATAGATGAATAGCTGTTACTCTAGGGGTGCTTTCACACAGTGCGTTTTTGGTGCCTTTTTATACGTTTTTTGTGCAGGAAGGCACAGTAATTAATGCTCTACATTGCTGCACAAATATCACGACAAAAATCGTGGTAAAATCACGATTTTTGCTGTTTTTGTGTGCAGCAATGTACAGCATTAATTACTGTGCCTTCCTGCACTTAAACCGCATAAAAAACGCACCAAAAACGCACTGTGTGAAAGCACCCTAGCACATACTTGCCAACCTTTTATCTCCAGAATTTGGGATATTTTAGCCCTGTCCTCCTGAAATGTGGTTTGATTAAGCCCTGCCTCCTTTGTCTCATGCTTTTTAGCAGTGTCCCACAAAAAAGGAAGGTTTTGCAGGTATTTTTGTGGCATAAGGTATGTGGTTATTATGTCTGATAGTCTCCAAAACTACTGTGTTCCCCACTGCAGAGGGTCTCACAAAGGGAAAACCCTTTTATGTTCATGTCCATCAGATTTGGGATGATTGCCCAAATAAGATGTTTTGGATTCCTTTTTGGAGTTAGCAAATCACTGTATATATAAGGTTCCCCTGTTAATAGGTGGTGTTCCACCAGACTTGATAATAAAAAAGGAGTTATTCCTTCACAATTAGAAAGGGAAAAATTGAGAGGTTAGAAATCAGGTTTTAAAATAGTGTGTATCGAGGTTAAGTGTTATACATAATAAAAGTTAAAGGGGATGTATCGCTTCCTTAGTTCGGCTGATTCACACTGCTCTCAGCTTCTCAACTCTGGAAATGCAGGGGCGTTTCTTCCCCTCCCAGCTGGGTGAAAATCATCCCCCCTTCAATGTGCATTCTGGCTCCTGAGACCACCCCCCCGCCCCTCCTGAGTCCACATGTCACTGTGTCTCTCCCTGCAGTCTTATTTTGTAAGAGCTGTATACATACCACAGGCTGCATTCAATCTAGACTGAGCAACTGAACTCTTCTCCTTTCACAGCTGGAGATTCTCTCTGAACGGCCCAGATCTAGCTTCTATGCAGGAGAGTTAGGCACCGGGACAAAACTGTTATGTTTTCTCATTGTAGAATCTGTTGCAGTCTGTTTCTGCTGGTGTGGAGAGAGAAAACTAACTCTGAGTCAGGCAGGGATCGACACAAATTGTGCTATTTCCTGATTGTGTAAGCCCTTCAGTGTAATTCTGTTTCTTCTGCCTGTATAAAGTGAAAATGTGACGGTCCCTTACTCTGAGTGAGAGACACAGTTCCTTGAATTCGACCGGGGGCTGTACAGAATGTAAATGAGCTCTCAGCTAGTGAAATGCAAGGAGGAGGGATCCGGAGGGATTCGACCGGGGACTGGATATCAGTGTAAACAAACACACAAGATAAGGAATACTGTGAAAACAAGACAGCATTGCTAATGACATCCAATTGCAAAGTTGCTTGTTTTCACTTTCCCCTTATTCTGAAGACCATATAATGAAAATATAAAACCCCTTTAAGTTTTAGTGCTATATACATTGAGAACTGATAGAGTTTAAGTTTGCCTATGGCAAAATAGTAAATATAGATTTTATGTCTGATCACAATGTCATTACATTATTACTATTCAGTGATGTCAGTACAAGACATGGCTGTGACAATTTCTATCTCTAGTGATGTTATTTTTCCTTGCAGTTGGTGTCCTTGTAATCATGCTGCTGTCCTCAGGTACCTGCCAATAGTTTTTGCAATGTCTTGATAAACACCATACGCAGTGATTCTGTATTCAGCACTCATATCAGGTGACTGTTTTTCTATATTTTGATCTTCCTCATTATTTCGCATATAGCTCCTCATACACCTTCATTAGGACACTTCAAAGGGAATTTTCTGGACCAGAATCCTCCTCCTCCTGCTTCTTGTACATTATCACTTGCATTAATAATTAACAGAATTAAAATGGGTCTTAACCCCTTAAGGACTGAGTCAGTTTTAGCCTCAAGAAATGTTTCATGTTTGTCTCGCAGATTTCTACACCAGCTGTTCATGGCGGTTTTTTTCTGGAAGACGAGTTGTAGACTTTATGGATCTTATTTTTGGGTACATTTTAATTAACGTTTAAAGGAGTTTTACCATGAATACATTTGCATTTACAGCAGCAAGGAAAACTTGGATTTCTATATTGTTTACTTAGAAAATGGGGTCTGACTTATCGGAATCAGAATTCTAGACAAACACTAATAAGACAAACATATGTATTAATTTCATTTATATAGCGCTGTTATATTCCACAGCTCTGTACAGTGATTCTGGTCATTCACCTTTGTCTCTGTCAGCATTGGGGTTCACAATCTAAATAGTTGTAGTGTTCATGTCTTTTCTTCTGCTCATTCAATAAACACCCACAGTGCTACTAAAGGTTATAGGTTATTCAATGGATTTACTTTTTTCCTGCAATCACCTTCACCAAATGTTTCCTGTACCTGCAAATAGAGACTTCAAACTTTTTGAGAAATATTCCTCCCTTCAAACATGTTTTTTATTATTTCTGGGATACCTTGCCCCTTCAGGTCATGCTCCAGCATCTTTATAGATTTAAAGGGGTTTTGCCACGATCTAATGTTGACATGGGATCCTCCAAAATGGGTATTTCATCACTTTTCTAAATATACGTGATTAAAAAAAGTGTAGCCTCTGAGAGCTGCAGCCTGGCCTAGATGCCCTTAGGTTCCTGGCTGTTTACATTAGCTATGACCAGGAGCTGATCTGGCCACACCTGCATTGTTTGCACTTCTTATCTGATGGCAGGGTACATGAATGAGCTTTGAAGGGAAGGGGGAAATCAAAACCTTTGTCTGCTGTATAGAGAATCTGCTGGTTGTAATGTAATTAACTGAGTAAACATGCAGATGCTCCCTGCTCAGCCCTCCTCCCTCCCCCACTGCAGCAGTTCGCGAAAGCTGCCTGCTTGGATCTTATCTTCTCTCCTGAGCAGATAAGAGGGAGAACACAAAACCCTTAGAGCTTGTGCACAATACAGCTATCCTCTGTGTTTTAGCCAAACAATGTTTGCTCAACTACAGAGACTGAATATCAGCCTCGTGAGCGTGCATGGGAGGTGGTGCGATGACATCATGGCACTTGTTTTTTTAAACACAGAAACACGCATGCTCAGGAGGACAGTTCAGCCTGTTAGGTGAGAAAATCACTTCTTGGCAAAACCCTTATAAGGCCAGGATTCTGATTTGGCGATTCGAAAACACAAATATTGTTATTTTATTTAAACATTCTGTGGTTGATTTAGGCTATGTCTACACAGCACAGGAATACCGACAGTACCCTGTGCTGCACAAACAGCAATAAAAAAAAAAAAATCTGTGCTGTAGTTTATACAGCACAGAATTTTTACTGTGCCTGATGAACCTTCCCAACAGATTACCAGTGATTTCGCCAGGATACTTGCAAGACCATCACTAGCAAGTTCATGCTTCCTGATTGTGTAATCATATCATATTAGACACTATGAATATAACATAACTGTATATGGAGCAGTTTGAGAGAATGGATGGACCACTGTGTGTGGGTTACACGTAGCCTTTAGAGGGGGCATGATTTGCATGGTGCTATTTACTATGTAGCATTTAAATGGCTACTATATAAGTATTTCTTGGAAGAGATTGTTAATTAAGACCTCTACCTGCATAGCACCGGTTAATGGGAGGGGGGAGGAATCTGTATTCCAATGTACAATACAGGAAGCTTGTGTTACTGTGTTAGTGTGGGAGAGAGTACAAAAATAAACTAATAGAATTCTGTCAAAGGGGGTAAGTTTTCTGATTAGAGACAAGTGCCCCTCACCACAATAACTAGCCTTTAACATGTAGGGAAAGGTAAATGAAGAGTATTACCAAATACATTGCTGTTCACACTACGTTAATCGCTATGTTGCAGAGATCTGTTGGGGTGCTGTGAAAAACGGTGCCCTGTCGGATACTGCAACACAGCAGCCCCATAGAGGATAATAGATTAGACGTAGCCCAGTGTGGGCTATGTTTGCTCTATTTCTCGGGAGGCATCATTTACGGGTCTCAATAGTGTAGTCTAATGTCGGAAATGTGTATGCAATCAGACAATGGAGCAAACTCTATGGGGCTGTCTTGCAGTATCCCCCGGGATACCTTTTTCACTGTACCTGGTGGATATCTGCAGCGTAGTGGTTAACATAGTGTGAACCCACCCTAAAAGGCTCATGGAAAAGAGCTGGGACTCTGCAGTGTCCTCTATTCCACAAGTCACATCCGACACATTTACCCCATTTGAGCCACACTCATTGCCTCTCACCAAGCTAGCCAATGCTCTATTCTGCACTGATTAAGGGCAAACACCCCAAAACAGCTGTCTGCAGATGAACAAACTGGCATGGCTTTATTAATCCCTTTTACATTGCAAGGCTTAGCAGGTCGAGCAAGACTTGAGGAATGCTACATCCAGTACAGGGAGCTCTCGGCTCTTTTTCCCTAAGGCTATGTTCACACGGCTTATCCACGGCGTAATTGCGGGGACGGATTTCGCCCGCAATTACGCCGTATGCCGTACATCGGGGGCAGGACAGGGGGGCCGTCAGCTTGCCGGCCCCATAGACATTTATTATCCACAGCGCGTATCCCGCTGTGAATAATTGACATGTCACTTTATCCCCGTTCGCGAAATACGGCGAGCAGGGAGAGGAGACGGAATTCATAGTTCTGTATGATTACCATAATGAATGGGACAGATTTCAGCCGTATTTCGCGCAGTACGGGGCGAAATACGGAACGAAATCCATCCCAAAATAAGCCATGTGAACATGGCCTAAGCCTTTTAGAATTTTTTTAATACTGTCAATTCCCCCAAAAAAGGATACAATTTATTCCACATTACAGAAGAAGTCCATACTCACTGTTACAGTCAAAAATCCATTGCCAGCAAGAGGCAAAAAAGTACCAGTACTATTTCGAAAAACCTACACAGGTGAACAGTCCCTCACATATCTACTGCACTAGGGAACAAAAAAATAATATTTTTTTTTTGGTGCCTAGAAATTTTTACCTTATTTCGGCTATTTTGAGGCAAAAAAATCCCATCCATTTCTTTCTAGCAGCCCCCGTGTATGAATTTTGATTATTTTTGATTCACATTAAAACCGTGTTCATGAAAAATGTAGTGCAAAAGAAAAGCTAAAATTTGGGCCCCCAAAACATTCATGTTTTTGTTTGCATGTGTTCTTTAAAGTTCAAAATTTCTGTATTTTCCGTTTCACAAAAAATTTCCAACATTTTTTTGGGCAAAATACAGAGGGGCCCCCTAATGTCCGCAGCTAAAACTTTTTTAAGGGTACAATAAGGGGATCTCCAAAAATAAGCTTTTTGGAGAAAACATTACCAAAAACACCCCAAAAAATTGGGATTTTCCCCAGGGTTTAAATTTATGAGGCCTATGGCAGCTTCGTATCCAACGTTCATATAACAAATGCAAATTTCGTTTAAAACCAGAACCCACACCGGATCCAGAAAGGCCACAAAACTAAACAAAGAGCGGGGCCCGGACGGGGAACCAAAAATCAGCCCTGGCAAAAAACCCCCCAAACCACCCACATCCCAATATCCCCCCCAAACCACCCAAAAACCCCTTTCCGCCCCCACCAGCCCCAAACAATATCCCCCCCCACCACCCCCATAAAATACCCGCCCCTCACCAGCCCCCCCTACAATATCCCCCCCTCACCACCCACAAACAAAAACCCGCCCCTCACCACCCACAACAAATCCCCCCCCACCAGCCCACATAAAATTTAATCCGCCCCCACCTACAATATCCGCCCCCCCCATACAAAAACCGCCCCCACAGCCCCATCCCAATTCCCCCCCTCTCCCTTGTAAAAAAACCACAAAAAACCATCAGCAAGAAAGTAAACTTGGCGCACAGCAGCTTTTATTCACAGGGAAAGGGGAACAAGCGAAAAATTTGTTTTACAATTGGGGACAAGTGAAACGCCCCCCCTAAAAAATGCGAAAATAACTTAAAAATACCGCTATGTAGTGGTCAAGCCCAAAAGACAATAAAATACAGCACTAAACCAACAAAGAAAAAAAACCCCCGGGAAACCCCCAAAGGGACTAAACCAACCATTTAATCGGTTAGAGCCCGCTTTCTTTTCCTTTTTCTTTTTCATCCGCCCCAAGAACACCATGATGCCCTTCTCCAGCCGTAACTCATCCCTGCAGAATTCCCCCACCCCAAAAAATTTTAAAGACAACTATTTTTTCGAGCACCTCTTTCCCTTTCTCCCCCCACCTGTGTCCCGACTCCCCTTACAAACAACCCAATGGTTATAGTGACCTTTTTTGTGCCCCTAACATTTAAAAAGTTCCCACAAAACGGGTTTGGGGCTCCTCTTCGGGTACACAGTTTTAAAATTTTTATTTTTGCTTCATTATAAATGGGCGGGTTTAACCCTTCATACGGGACATGGGGTACGCTC
The DNA here is from genome assembly GCA_025379985.1 of Phyllomedusa bahiana. NCBI lineage: Eukaryota > Metazoa > Chordata > Amphibia > Anura > Hylidae > Phyllomedusa > Phyllomedusa bahiana. The sequence goes on along the minus strand of JAODAL010007188.1, from coordinate 92,011 downwards.
CTAAATTCAGTAAAGAGGTAAAAACCCCCTTTTGGGAAAGTAGATAATTGGGGCAGGTAGGTAAGAAAATAGCCCCCTAAAAAAAAGGGAGGTAGTTACATAAAACCCCCCTGAAAAAAAATTTGGTCACCGTCAAAGGGAAAGCCACAGCAAAACCAAACATCCCCCCCCTTTTGGCCCTGGGCCCGGGGCCTTGGGGGATGGGGCAAAAGTTTTAAACAGTCGAGCTTACAGCAACCCAGGGAAATAGTCCCCGGCCCCCTACATGGGGAGTTTGGGGCTCAATGGGATTTTGACACAAAACCCACTTTTCCAACTAAAGTGTCTGCAAATAAGGAGGGCCCACCGGCAACGGGTGAGTAGGAAAGAGGCAGGTAAGGGGCCCGAGGGGAGGTGGAGGGAGGCCAGTGGTTTTAGGCCCCAGGGGTGGAGGCGGCCCCATGCCAAAAGGCCCCCGGGGGGTGGAGGCTGGTGCCATGCCAGGCCCCAGGGATGGAGGCAGGCTTTCATGCCGAGGCCCCAGGGGGGGTGGGCAGGCCCGCAAAGCCGAGGCCCCAGGGGGGGTGGAGGCTGGCTGCATGCCGAGGCCCCCGGGAGGTTGGGGGCTGGGTGCATGCCGAGGCCCCAGGGATTGGGGCTGGCTGCATTGCCGAGGCCCCAGGGGGGTGGGGGCGGCTGCATGCCGAAGGGCCCCCGGGAGGGGAGGAGGCTGGCTGCAAGCCGAGGCCCCAGGGGGGTGGAGGTGCTGGGTGATGCCGAGGCCCCCCGGGAGGTTGGGGGCTGCTGCAAGCTGGGGGCCCCAGGGAGGTGGGGGGCAGGCTGCATGCCGAGGCCCCAGGGGGGTGGAAAGGGAGGCTCAAGCCGAGGCCCCCGGGGGGTGGAGGCGGCTGCAAAGCCGAGGCCCCCCGGGGGGGTGGAGGCTGGCTGCATTCCGAGGCCCCAGGGGGGTGGAGGCTGGGGGTGCATGCGAGGCCCCAGGGGGGTTTGGGGGCTTGGTGCATGCTGAGGCCCCAGGGGGTGGGGGCTTTGGGTCAAAGCTGAGGCCCCCGTGATGGAGGTGGGCCCGCATGTGGAGCCCCAGGGAGGTGGAAAGGGAGGCTGCATGCTGAGGCCCCAGGGGGGTGGGGGCTGGCAACGGTGAGGCCCCCCGGGAGGTGGGGCAGGGGTGCTGGGGAGGCCCCCCGGGAGGTGGGGGCAGGGTAGTTGAGGCCCCAGGGGGGTGGGGGCAGGCAGCTGGTGAAGGCCCCGGGGGGTGGGGGGCAGGCAAATGGTTTAGGGCCCCCAAAGGGGGTGGAACGGGTAGCTTGGGGAGGGCCCCCGGGGGGGGAGGCAGGCTGCATGGGTGAGGCCCCAGGGAGGTGGGGGCAGGCTGCATGCGAGGCCCCAGGGGGTGGAGGCCGGCCCGCATGCGAGGGCCCCCGGGAGTGGGGCTGGCGCATGCTGAGGGCCCCAGGGGGGTGGAGGGGGCTGCATGCTGGGGGCCCCAGGAGGGGGGGAGGCAGGGTGCAAAGGGTTAAGGGCCCCCGGAGGTGGAGGCAGGAGCATGCCGAGGCCCCAGGGGGTTGGGGGCCCGGCTGCAAACTAAGGCCCCGGGGAGGGGAGGCGGGGTGCATGCGAGGCCCCAGGAGGGGAGGGCGGGGCTGCATGCTGAGGCCCCAGGGAGGTTTTGGGGGCTGGCTGCAAACTAGGCCCCAGGGGGGGTGGAGGGGGCTGCATGCTGAGGCCCCCCGGGGGGTGGAGGCAGGCTAGCTGGGGAGGCCCCAGGGGGTGGAAAGGGTGGTTTGCTGGGGAGGCCCCAGGGAGGGGGGAGGCCCTGCTAGCTGGGGAGGGGCCCCGGGGGGGGGGTGGGGGGGGGGTACGGGGGGGAAAGAGGCCCCCTGGAGGTGGAGGCAGGCAAACGGTGAGGCCCCCCCCGGGGGGGAGGCAGGTAGCTTTGAGGGGCCCCCGGGGGGTTGGGAAACAGGCTAGGGTGGGAGGCCCCAGGGAGGTGGAGGCAGGGTGCATTTGGGGAGGCCCCAGGGAGGTTTTGGGGGCAGGCTGCATGCAGGGCCCCCGGGGGGGGAGGCCCCGGGTGCAAAGGGTGAGGGCCCCAAAGGGGGGTTAGGAGTCTAAGCTGGTTAGGCCCCCCGGAGGGTGGGAAGCAAGGGAACCGGGGGGAGGCCCCCCGGGGGGTGGAAAGGGAGGCTACTGGTGAGGGCCCCAGGGGGGTTGGGGGGCTGGGTGCATGCTGAGGCCCCAGGGAGGGTGAGGCGGCTTCAAGCTGAGGCTCCAGGGATGGAGGGAGGCTGCATGCTGAGGCCCCAGGGGGTGGAGGCAGGCTTTCAACTTAGGGGCCCCAGGGGGGTGAAAGGGTGGCTGCATCCGAAAGGGCCCCCGGGGGGTGGAGGCTGGGTGCATGCGAGGCCCCCCGGGAAAGGGGGAGCGGCGCAAAGCGAGGCCCCAGGAGGGGGAGGCCCGGCCTAGCTGGTTAAGGCCCCCGGGAGGTTTGGGGGGTTTGGCCAACTGGTGAGGGCCCCCGGGGTGTGGAGGCTGGCTACTGGTGAGGCCCCCGGGGGGGTGGAGGCTGGCTAGCTGGTGAGGCCCCAGGGAGGGAGGCAGGGAAGCTGGTGTGGCCCCAGGGAGGGGGAGGCAGGCTAGCTGGTGGGGGCCCCCGGGAAAGGGGGAGGGTGGGTAGCTGGGAGGCCCCAGGGGGGTGGAGGCGGGGTTGCATGCTGAGGCCCCCGGAGGGGGAGGGAGGCTAGCTGGTGAGGCCCCCCGGGAAAAGGGTAGGGGTGGCTAGCGGTGGGGGCCCCAGGGAGGTGGAGGCAGGGGGTACTTTGGGGGGAGCCCCAGGGAAAGGTTTGGGGGCCCGCGGGATGCTGAAAAGGCCCCCCGGGAGGGGGAGGCAGGAACTGGGGAGGTCCCCAGGGAGGTGGAGGCAGGCCCAAACCCGGTGAGGGCCCCCGGGAGGGAGGCAGGCTACTGGTGAGGCCCCCGGGATGTTGGGGGGGCGGCTAGCTGGAGACCCCAGGGGGGGTGGAGGCAGGCTAGCTGGTTTAGGCCCCAGGGGGGTGGAGGCTTTGGGTACTGGTGGGCCCCCAGGATTGGGGCAGGCAAACTGGGTGAGGCCCCCGGGAGGGGGAGGCGGGGTACGGTGAGGCCCCAGGGGGGGTGGAGGCCGGCTAGCTTTGGGGAGGCCCCCCGGGAGGTGGGGGCGGGGTACTTGGGGAGGCCCCAGGGAAAGGTTTGGGGGGCTGGCAAACGGTGAGGCCCCTGGAGGTGGAGGCAAGGGTAGCGGTTGAAAAGGGCCCCGGGGGGGGAGCAGGCAAACTGGGGAGGCCCCAGGGAGGGGGGAAGGGTGGCAAACTGGGAAAGGGCCCCCGGGAGGGGGAGGCCCCGGCTAGCTGGTGTGGGCCCAGTAGTAAAAATTTAAAAACCACTTACCAGCCAAAAAGGGACAATCCTCCGCAGGAGCAGGGCCCTTCTTGCAGGGGGCTCACTGTCACGTCCCCCCTTGGGCGGGGCCGGAGGGACTGACAGGAAGCCAGGCACTCCCTGCCTTCACCCCGAGCACGGAAACGCCTGGGCCCCCCCCCCTGAGCACGGAGCCCCCTGGCCCCGCCCCCTGACACGGAAACTGCCTGGCCCCGCCCCCCCGACCACTGCGCGCTGGGTTCTGCTGCCGGAGCTTCCTCCGCCCAGTAAAAAGGGAGCAGCCAATGCGGAGCTTCGCCGACAGCACAGACTTTTATGTCTGATGGTGTCAGCAGGGGTACCCGGGGCGTGGCGGCCCCCCAGCAGCAGCCCGGGGCCCCTCCCCTTTCCGCAGCCACACATAATGTCCCCTTCAAAAGCGGCGCTGCTCCTGAAATTAAAAAGGGTAGAGCCCCGCTGATTGCAGGGGAAAGGCAGGGGGCCCCAGGAGTCACACGGCCCCCGGGCCCCATCCGCCCGGGGGGCATTTGCCACCCGGGGCCTGCAAGAAAAGGTTCACTGGGGCAAAAAAATAATAACATCCACCTCCCAAACTGTTTTAGGGGGGTGGTTTCCATAGCATTAAAAGCGCACACAACTTACCGGGGACTAGTTGCTCATCAGTATTTTGCACCTGTGCAACCCCCCTTATCTACTTCTTTTCGAAACAAGGGGGTTGAACGGGTTTTTTAAAACCTTTTTTTTGCATTTGCCCTTGTCGGGTATAGTAAAGTACCTCTCCCTCATAATGAGGGGTTTAAATCGGTACTTTTCATCTGTGTAGCTTTTTCCTATTGCCACGGGGCTTTTGCTTTTTTTGGCCCCTTTTGGGCAAGGGAATTTTCCCCTCCCCGGTCCCCCTGTATCATTAAGTACGGGTTTTTTTTTCCCGGTAATAAAGGGGAAGAAAAAACTAATCCCTCATTTTGATTTTAAATTTTTTTTGTCGGGATGCAGAAATGCCCTGTGATGTTAAGGGAGCAGGGATCTCAGTATTTAGTGTTGTGCCCGCCCTTGAAATAATAGCATCATTAATTTTTGTAATCCAGAAATTTTGCATCACATTAACATAAAAAAGGAAAACCCTTTCCCCTTTGGGATGTCTCTTTTCTGCATCCGGGGTCTTGCTTTACCCCTTGTACTTTATGAACAAAGAAATCCCCCTTTAAAAAATTAATAGTAGGTTTGAAATTGACTACTTTAAAGAATCTGAAAACTGGGCCCCAAGTACACTGGCAAAGGGGGGGATGTCTGCCTCCGGGGGGGAAAGGGTTTTTTGCCCCTGCCTCGTAGTGGGAAAGGGTTTTTAAATTATAATACTCCCCCCCTATGTTCAAAAATATAGCTAATGTAACACTGCCCTCTATGTACAAGAATATTACTATTACAATACCGCTCCTATGTACAAGAATAAACAAACATAATACTGCTCCTATTACAAAAATATAATTACCATAAAACGGTCCCCTAGGTACAAGAATATCACTACTATAATCCTGCCCCCCAATTACAAAAAAATCATACTAAATTTCCTGTCCCCTTTTTAAACAAAAAAAAACTACTATAATACGGGCCTCCTAAGAAAAAGAAATAATTACTAAAAAGGGCCCTGTTCACACGGCCATCTGGGGGACGTAACTATTCCTAATTACGACCCGAAGGGCCCAATTAGGGGCGAACCGTCCCATAACTACAAAACCCCCACATTTTCTCATAGAGAACCCTAGGGTTTTCGTCCCCCTCTCCCCCGCCCGGCAAAATCCCCCCGGCGGGGAGAAAAATTTGACTTATCACTTTCTAGCCGTATACGCACCGCTAGAAAGTTTGCTAGGGGTTTTCCGAAGTCCCGGGCCCCCCCCGGGCGGGCTGAAAGGTAGAAAAAGGGCCCCCACAGGTCTGTGGGAGAATTAGGGCCCCCACCCGGTCTGAAGGTAATTTAAAGGGCCCCCAGCAGGTCTGTAGGTGATTTGGGGCCCCCCAAAGCAGGTCGTGGGAAATTTTAAAGGGCCCCCACAGGTCTGTAGGTAGATTTGGGGCCCCCAGCGGGTCTGTGGGTAGAATTAGGCCCCGCAGGCTGTAGGTAGAATTGGGGCCCCAGCAGGTCTGTAGGTAGAATTAGGCCCCACAGGTCTGTAGGTAGAATTAGCCCCCAGCGGGTTGTAGTAGAATTAGGCCCCCCAGCAGGTATATGTACATTTAGGACCCCAGCAGGTGTAGGTAGAATTAGGGCCCCCAGCAGGTGTAGGTAGAATTATGGCCCCCAGCAGGTGTAGGTAAATTTATGGCCCCCAGCAGGTGTAGGTAAATTTGGGCCCCCCAGCAGGACTAGGTAAGAATTAGGCCCCAGCAGGTGTAGGTAGAATTAGGCCCCAGCAGGCTGTAGTAGAATTAGGCCCCCCAGCATTGTGTAGTAAGAATAAGGCCCCCCAGCAGGTATAGGTACATTTAGGCCCCACGGGTGTAGGTAGAATTAGGCCCCAGAGGTGTAGGTACATTAGGCCCCCACAGGTATAGGTACATTTAGGCCCCCAGCAGTTGTAGGTAGAATTAGGCCCCAGCAGGTGTGGGTTACATTTAGGCCCCCAGCAGACATAGGTAAATTGGGCCCCCCGCAGGTGTAGAGATAATTAAAAATAAAAATGACATCACTCACTTACGGCTCCCCGCCCTGTCGCTCCCTCGGATTCTTCTTCGGGCGGCGTGACGTCACCAGGCCGCGCCGCAGCGTGATGACGCTGACGCCGCCCGTGCTGTGAACTCAGTGAGGCGCCTCCTTCCTGCACCCTACCAAGTACTCTGCAGGACGGAGAGCCCTGCTCTCCGCAGAAGCATCTGAAATGTGCGTCCGGCAGACGCACATACATTTAGTCCCGGCCCGCCGCTGCCATCACCGATCGCTAAGGTCCTAAGCCGGTACCTTATGATCGGTATCGACTTAGGACCCTAACGATCTGCGGCAGCGGGGACGACTGTGGGTGGGGGACACTCTGCAGCGACGGGAGGTCCCTGAGGTGGACATTTACAATATATGGGAGGTGTCTGTGAGTGGAGAGGGGGGAATTTGCGTATACATTCCCACAGTGTCGCCCTCTGCCACCACAGGCACCTCCCATATATTGTAAGTGTCCGCCCCAGGCACTTCCCGTCCGCTGCAGAGTGTCCGCCCCCGAAGCTGGCCCTGCTGTTGCGGGCTCACAATGGCTTTCATATTATCTGTCACCGCCCATGGCACCTCCCATCATATGGGGGGTGCTGTGGCCGGTGACAAGTGATGTGAGGCAGCACGACAGCAGGGGCCAGCTTATAGAGCGCACAGTAACTCAAGAGGACTGCGGGTCTGGCCGCTGCCACCCCTGGTGCGCAGGTGGCAGCGGCGGGCCGGATAAAAATCCTCGCGGGCCGCAGTGGCCCCGGCCGATTTATGGACCCTGCCTTGAGGCTAGGAAGTGGAGTAGAGTCTGATGGTTTGGCAGTGAGTCCAGAGTGTGGGGAAGCACGGGGAAGTCTTGGAGGCGGGTTATGTGAGGACTGATAAGAGGGGAGCAAAGAAGAAAGTGGAGGTTGTGTGAGGGGAGATTCTGAAGATTAAGGGAGAAATGTATGGGGGAAGAGTTATGGGGAGCTTTGTGGTCAACAAGACCGTTTCGCGAGTATCTCCCTCCTTCCTCCCGTTGTGCAACGAAGAACGTGGAGATACCTCGCAAACGCGTCTTTCTTTTTTCTTTTTAGTTTCTTTTTTGGGACAATAAAAAGACACTTTAAATGTGCAGCTGCCTAGTGCTTGTCCTTTTCTAAGTCTGCGCGCTGTCCAGAACCTATTCTCCCTGCTCTTGCCGTAATAAATTAAAAGGATTACTCTTTTTTTACTATAATAAAAGGTATAACTACTATAATACTGCCTCCTATGTACAACAATATAACTACTATAATACTGCCTCCTATGTACAAGAATATCACTCCTATAATACTGCCCCTTATGTGCAAGAATATAACTACTATAATACTGCCCCCCATGTACAAGAATATAACTACTATAATAGTGCCCCTAGGTACAAGAATATAACTACTATATACTGCCTCCTATTGTATAAGAAATATAACTCACAATAAACCCCCTTTTCCTATTTTCCCGTTATATAAATTTGCTCTTCAGATACAGCACTGCACAATATGTGTGTGTTGTGTGTGTGTTTTTGGTTGTGGTGTGTTGGGTGTGGTGTGTTGTGTGTGTGGGGGGGGGGGCTGTTCTCTTGTAGGGGTACGGCCACATTTGGGGCGGGGACTGCTCAGCCCTGTCCTCCCCTCTTGGGCGGGTCTCGGGGGCACTCAGGGGGCGGCCGCCGCCGCCGGTTCCCAGGCTGAGCTCCTGTGACTTCATTGGGAGGGGCTGAGGAGTCCGCGCTCAGCACCGGGCATCGCTCATCCGAGTACGCGGACAACTGGGGGAGAGGGACGCGGGGCACCTGGAGAAGTACGGGGGTAAGATGGGGCGCCAAATGGCCGCGGGTGCGGGACATTGTATGTACGATCCGGTGCAGATCGCAGGAATGTAGAGGGATGTCACCTACCGGGGCTGTGAAACCCTGAAAGAGATAGGGGCCATGTTAGAGCAACTGTGAGGTAAACTGTACAGTACGAAGAGGGAGTGTTTTTGTCAGTATACAACGGAGAGTTTTTAGCGCTGTCATATAAGGGACCAGGTATAACACGAAATACACAGGGCCCAGGAATAGCGCTGACATTACACAGGCCAAGATAAAGGTGTACTTTTCCAGGCCAAAGGTTATAGCACTGACTTTAAACCGGGGACCAATTTATATAGCGCTGTACATTACACAGGGACCAGAGAAAATAACATGAAAAATACACGGGGACCAAGTATATAGCGCGTAATTAAAAGGGCCAAATATAAAGCACTGTACATTACACGGGACCGAGTAATAGCGCTTACATTACACGGGGGCCCAGAGTTTACGCTGTAGTTTAACTGCCAGATATATAGGCTGAAACATTAACAGGGACCGAGTATTACGGTACATTACCAGGGACCATTCTTAACTGGAAGTTACAACACTGTACAGTATATAAAGGATCCAGCTCTAACCAAAGGATTTTCCAGCTTTTACAAAGTAATAGGAAATAGTTTTTAAAACTAGAGTATATAGGTCTGTACATTGAGAAGGACAGTTACAACAAAGGGGGAAAATATACTTTTTAAAGTATTCAAGGACAGTCTACAACGCAGAGTATTAGGATGTATTTTTTAAACAGAGGATCATTTAAACGGGAAAACTTTAAAATACAGGGATCCATCAAAATGGAGAGTAAAAAACCTCTGTTAAATATACAATGGAGCAGTCTATAACTGCGGGTTTAAAGGGAATATACAGGGGAAAACTACAACTGCAGAGTATATAGGAATATACATGAGATCTTTCTATAACTGGAGAGCATATAGCACTGTACAATCAGGGGGGACGTCTATAACCGAGATGTTTTGGCTCAAATAAAAGGGTCGTCTTTAAGTGTCAACCCCACAATGTGAACAAAAACATGTTCTTGAAAGTAAGCCACTGGGGTTCCCTTAACACTGCCAGCCCTAAACGCCAGCTCGAGTGCCAGCCTCACACGTTCACCTCCATCAACGGAGGTATATAAACTGTACAGTAACGGGGATCTCTATAACTAGAGAGTATATAACACTGTATAGTATACAGGGCATTCTAAACGGAAAGTAATACACCCTACAGAGCGGGATCGTCTATTCTAAAGAGATATAGGCCCTACTAGCAGGGGATCTGTCAATCAAAGGGGTTTTTAAGGCCCCTACAGTAACAGAGAACCATCTTAATTTTAAGTATTTTGCCCTGTAAAATTTTACGGGGGGGTCCATCTTAACGGAGAAAGAGGCTGTAAAATACAAGCGGTCAATCCCCATTATGTAAACAAAAAGCGAGTTGCTCTTTGATGTTCCTGAAAGTAAGCCACTAGGGTTCCCTTAACATTGTCCTTAGGGGCCGCTCTGGCCAGTTCACGTTCCCCCCTCATCTGTATCTACCTCATTTCTGGGAGCAGGTCAGAACCAGTAAAGTGCAGCTGTTTGATTACTTGAATATTCTTTGGTGGTATTTAACTGGCACCTGGATTTCCTTTGGTATAAAGCAAATCAATTCAGTGCTAAAAGACAATTAGCCCCTACATGAAAACCCCCCTGCCCAAAATTGTGAATCCCCCATGCGCTAAACACCCTTACCTGTTGAGGCATGGATCCACAAACCTCTAAAAGGGTTTGTAGGCAATGCCTAGTGCCAAAATACCACACAAAACCCTTAAAAAGTAAGTGAGCCCCTTTTGGGTGGGTCTTCTTTTTCCTACATCCCCAAGCTTAATTGGATTTAGTCGGGGAATTTGGGGGCAATTCAACGTTTTAGACCCTGTCCCTTTTTTCAAGCCATTCCTGAAAATATTTCCGATGCGCAGGGCATTTTCCTGTGGAAAAGGGCGACCCTTAATGACTATTTGTGTGAAGGGGTATTTTGTCTTCAGACATGTTGAGGTAGGTGGAATATGTCAAAGTAAGGGTACGTCCACTTGGATTCCAATTTGAAAAACTCCTCTAAAACCAAAAGCAAGTCCTCCCCATTGACAGCAATAGAAAATCCGTATTGTGATTCATATAAAGCTTATTTTCATTGGTCGGTTTTTCGCTGTCCAAAAACTTAGAACATGTTCATTCTTTGTTCATATTCTGCATGGAAATTTACTATTGCCGTCAGTGGGGATGATTAAAAAAACCCTTTGGGGGACATTTAAATTTTCATCAGCATTTTTCATTGTTTTGCCAACAAGGAGTGTATAGTACGGCAGTATGAAAAGTGTTATAGAGCGCTCAAAATTGGCGCATAGTGTTATGCACCACACTTTGTTTGGCTGTTTCACACCAAACTTTGGCACATTAAAATATGTTGTCATGCACCCATTGACCCGTTTGCTTACCTGTTCATACACAAAGAAAACCAAAATTTTGGCAAAAAAATGGCGAAGGGGGTTTCATGGTCGCCCCTTGTATAAAACGTGCCCCAATCATTTGTATGTATTTTTTAGTGCGGATCCACGTTCAAAACCACATAGAACTAAATGGGACCCGATTCTGACTATAAAGAGCAAATAGAAAAAACGTCCCCTAAATTCACATGCGACGCAGTTTTCAACGGCAGAATATAATGAGTAAAATCTACTCATCGTGTGGACATGACCTAATACTCATGTGAAAGGTTTCCATAAAACTTGTAAAAACAGGCATCCTCAAACGCGGCCCCCCCAGCTGTTGGGAAACTACAATTCCCATAAAGCATTATATATTTTATAACAGTGGGAATGATGGGAGTTGTAGTTTCCCAACAGCTGGAGGGCCGCAGTTTGAGGATGCCTGTTATAGAGCTTCATTCTGCTTCTGCCAGCTTGTTTTCTCCCCAGAGTGCATCCTGGTGGCATCTCTTCACCAGGTAATTGACCCAGGGTGAAATAGGAATCTTGAAGGTCAGACTCTTCTCCATTACTTCATGGCCAAGTTCTGATGTTCATGTGCCCATTGTAGACACTTTGGGCCACATGTATGAACCTGTTTAGGTCTAAAACTCTCTTTTTTGCCCATAGGTTACTATGGGCAAAAGAGTGAGTTTTAGACCTAAAGTTTCATACATGTGGCCCTTTCAGTCATGAACATGGTCAGCATGGACCCTCTGACCCCAATACAGTCCCATACACCGCAAGCTGCATTCTCCTGTTTTTTCTGACCACTTTCTAGCATACCAGCAGGAACATAAATACCTCTTATGTAAAATGGACCACTTCAGCTTGTGCTCATTTCCCACATGCATCGTGAGCTTTGGGTGCCTATGACTTGGTCGCCAGTTTAGTGGTTGTCCTTGCCACAAACTTTTTTAGTACATTCTAACCACTGCGCACTGCCCCACTGCACATGACTTGCTAATTTGGAGATGCTCTGTCCCAGTTGTTTAGCCATTGCAGTTTGACTTTTGTCAGAGTAAGGGGCTGTTTACACGGCACAGGACAAATACTGGTTGGTTTATCCGACCGGTATTTGCACTGTTTTCGGGCCATGCACACGGCCGCCAAGGGATGGCTTTTCTCCAGTATTAGCGGAGAAAAGCCCTCCCCCTTCACACAGACATGTTCTTCTGCCGCCCAAAAACCGGTTGGAAGAATGAACATGTTCTATGTCTTTCGGGCGGCCGGCGGTCTGAAAAATTGCCAGGCAGAAAACCCATGAAGTGGGGACTGCCGTGCAGGTTTTCCATAGAGGCCCATGTAAAAAGTTTTCACTTGGTTTGCAGACAGTTTTCAAAACCGAAAACCATCGAAAAAAACTGGTTGAAAACCTGTGCAGTGGGGACAAGCCCTAAGGGTATGTTCACACAGCGTGTTTTACTCCATGTTTACATACGCTTTTCGATACGTGTTTGGGTCCATTTGTCGGAACCCAAATGGACCCAAACACCTATCGAATAAATAGTAATGTGATTTACATTGCTTTTTATTAGAAACACGCATTGGCGTTCACACGAGTGATCACTGATGTGTATCTCATTGCGTCGGATCCGTCCCAAGAATTGACATGTCAGTTCTTGGTCCGAAAGACGCAACAGAAGACCTGTTTTAAACTGCTGCATCAAACACGGATCTGCGTGTTGGATACGTGTTGGCTCTGTTTTAGATCCGATTGCCGCAGTGTTTTTGGATCTGATTTTCAGATCCAACACACGGATCCAAAATGCACATACCCTAAGTCAAATCCTTGTGCTTTCCCAATTTTCCTGCTTCTAACACACATTGCCTTTTATTTTGTGCTAGTCTGCTTGCATTTTGATGCAGTTTTTAAATGTAGATCAATTGCAAAAAAAATAAAAAAATAAAATAAAAATAAATATATATATATGTATATATATATATATATATATATATATACAGTATGTGAACCCAGCCTTAACTTAAAGAACTGCTTGCCTCCTGCCTAAAATATCGCACCGCTTGACAAATGCAGTTATAACAAGGTAATGAATTTTTCACTTTACCCATCAGTGATCGAGGTATTTCTGTGATGCCTTGTTGTTCCATGATACACATTGCCCTATTATGTTGTGTTCTTACTCTCTGTGTAGTGTTAGGGCGCATCCCCACGGCATAGGACAAATACCGGCCGGTTTGCGTCCGTCCCCACGGCCGCGGGGGGACGGCTTTTCTCCGCGATGAGCGGAGAACAGCCCTCCCCCCTCCCATTGACAAGCAAATCTTCTTCGGAAGATTGTGCTTTTATAATGTTTTGCCGCCGTGCCGCCGGAGGCAAAACCGCCAAACTGAAAACCCGTGCAGTGGGGACTGCTGCACGGGTTTTCCATAGAGCACAATTGTGCTAATTTTCAGCCAGTTTTTCAGGCGGTCTGAAAAACCGCAAACCGGCTGAAAAACTGTCCGAAAACCCGTGCAGTGGGGACTTGCCCTTACTGTATAAGTGTGATTATGATACATTGTTACGTTATATCCAGTGTTTTTATACAGAGTGGTGTCACATTATAATGACCACCAGCTAATATCCAGAGTAAGCACCATCAAGCATGGACAACAGCTAGACAGGCTGGAAGAGACTCAGTAAAGTCCAAGTAGGTTGTCACAGGTATCTGGAACCATGCTGACTGCGTCCTCCAACTTCTGGAGGGTGCATAGGGGAGGATACATAGAGCGAACAATATGATCGAGGTGATCCCACAGATGTTCAATTGGGTTCAAGTCTGGGGAATTAGGAGGCCAGAGTAGTACTTGAAAGTCATGGTCATGTTCTTCCAACCAATAACAGACATTTTTAGCCATGTGATATGATGCATTGTCTTGCTGGAAGATTCCAACTTCTGTAGAAAGACAATTGGCATGTATGGATATATGTGATCTACAAGGACAGATTCATACCGAAATCAGATAAGTGCTTTCCACCTGAATGCGTGGCCCAGAGAATACCATAAAAACATTCTTTAGACCATAACACTTATCACCAGCTTGTGTTCTTTCAGCACTGGTTGCAGGATATGTGTTCTCTGATGTTTCTCACCTGATACACCAAGATCCAACCATTTGATGAAGCAGGAAATGTGACTCATCACTGAAGGCAATCCTTTGCCGATTAGCGGTGGTCCAGTTCTGTAAAAATTTAAGCCTTTTCTGTGGAGGTCCAGTGACAATTCATCTGCTTCACATCCCCATGCACAGTAGGATTCGCTCAACTGTTTTTTTAGACACATGTCTGGTAGTCTCCTGGTTCATTTTGATGGTGAGCTTTTTCACTGTTGGTCTGTCCTTGCACACCTTCGTAACCAATGTTTACCTCTCACATCAATGTTATCTGGCGCTCATAGTTTCCACTTCACTTATTCACACTGGTGCCATTTGTCCAATGCACATTCACCACAGTGGCACATGAACAGCATTCAGTGTCAATCAGCTGCCTCTAAGGCAAGTAGGATATTGGCGTGTATTAAAAGGGGCATGGACTTGCGGGACAAGGATGTAATTCTACCGCTGTATAAAGCATTGGTGCGACCTCACTTAGTATATGCTCTTCAGTTCTGGGCCCAAGTTTATAGAAAAGATGTAACGGAGCTAGAGAGAGTACAAAGACGAGCAACCAAACTAATAAGGGGAATGGAGCATCTAAGTTATGAGGAGAGGTTAGTAGAATTGAACTTATTTAGTCTTGAGAAAAGACGGCTTCGGGGGGACATGATTCATTTATATAAATGGTCTCTACAAAAATATGGGGAAAAATTATTTCATGTAAAGCCCCCTCAAAACACAAGGGGACATTCCCTTTGGCTAGAGAAAAAAGGATTCAATCTCCAGAGGAGAAAAGCGTTCTTCACTGTAAATCTGTGGAATATCTGCCCGAGGAGCTGGTCACAGCAGGAACAGTTGGGACTTTCAAGAAAGGCTTAGATACCTACCTGGAACTAAAGAATATTAATGCTTACGTAGCCATATAAAATTCTGGATCCTGGATGGTGGCGGCTCTGGGGTCAGAGCTGGGGTCTCCCCGGGAGCAGATTGGTTCTTCTTGCCCTCCCTCCCTTCACCCACTTTTTCCCCACCCTTGGTTGAACTTGATGGATACGTGTCTTTTTTTCAACTGTACTAACTATTTAACTATGAAACTAAGTTCACAAACTGCACAGTTTCAGAAATACCTTTGGCCCCAAAGCCAATAATCATCCCTTTTTGCAATTATGATAAATTGCCCCTTTTACTCATGACAGCAACGAGGGATTAGTATGCAGACAGCCTATCACACACCTTGTAAAACAACCAAGCCTGCTCACCACACGTGACTTCTATGTGCTGCCGATGTCGAAAGTAGGAAGTGGTCATGATAATGTGTCCCGACTGTGCTGTTTATCTGTATGATGCATTGTTCTCACATTGTATCCAGTGTTATCATATAAATGCGTTGTTCTATCTATGATGCATTGTTACATTGTATCCAGTGTTATCATATAAATGCTTTGTTCTATCTATGATGCATTGTTGTTACATTGTATCCAGTGTTATCATATAAATGCGTTGTTCTATCTATGATGCATTGTTCTCACATTGTATCCAGTGTTATCATATAAATGCTTTGTTCTATCTATGATGCATTGTTCTCACATTGTATCCAGTGTTATCATATAAATGCTTTGTTCTATCTATGATGCATTGTTGTTACATTGTATCCAGTGTTATCATATAAATGCTTTGTTATATCTATGATGCGTTGTTGTTACATTGTATCCAGTAGTGTTGTTATACTTGGTGGCAGTGAGGGTAGTCTGGTGGTCAGAAGTTTTGGTTTACACAGAGCATCTCATTGTTACAGGATCAGGGGCCTGTGAAGCCCCGGGATTTCTTTTGTCTTCTAATCTGGTGACTCATTTTGCAAGGATCCGAATATTTTCCAGTGTTGATCCCTCTCAGTGCTAGCATTTAGTACAAAGGGTGGTAATGTTGTGGGGACAGAGGGTGGAGAGCATATAACCCGTCAGTGGTCGCACTAGATCTAACATGTTGAGTTCAAGTAAGAAAATCAGGAAACTCATTGAGGAAAAAGGAAGATCTAATGAGCCCCGCGGGGCTACTTGACCTCTACAGATTGAGCATCCTGTAGAAGTGACAGGAGGTTTCATTGTTGAGGATTCCCCAATAATATTATTATTCTCACATTGTCTTTGATCAAGTTGCTCAGAACCCTCCTCCACCATTTTGTTTCTGGGAAAGCTGGGTGACAACCAATATGGCCGCCATTGCTGCTTTCACAGAGACCGTCAAGCCAGCTTTTACCCACTTTGTAACTTTGTAACTAGGCTGATGTACTGTTCTGTTACCTGGGCACGGATCAGTTGTGACTAGGACTGTCTATCTCTGTTTAGTTACTCCCTTACAACCTAGTGCCCGGAGAACATCCCCCTTCCTTCACCCCCACTTCATTGGTAAGTGTTTATTGCATGAGGCGAAATCATGGCTGTGGAGCAAGTGCATAATCTATAGCAATAATGGAGGCAGTGGGGCATCTGAAGAAAAAAAGGAGAAAATTGTCCATCCCTCATATTCTTGTTTAACACAGGGGTCCCCAACTCCAGTCCTCAAGGCCCACCAACTGTCCATGTTTTCAGGATCTCCCACATAATTAAATCACCAGTGCAGCATGCTTAAATCACCCATGCAATGCTAAGGAAATCCAGAAAACATGACCCGTTGGTAGGCCTTGAGGACTGGAGTTGGGGACCCCGGTTTAACAACTAACCCAGCCTGTGCAAAAAGTAAATGCTATGCTGAAAACTTTAGGAACTCCTGAGTAAAGCTAGGTACACACCACATCTCTAATGTCCATTTAGTGTGTATGGTGGGAAAGCTCCCAACATATACACTGAACATATCCATAGAGACATTGACCCCAGTGAGGCCAAAGGTATGTCCTTTTGGCCTCCATTTAGTTGGTACACATCTGTTTACTACAAAAAAAGTATAATATAGTGGAGGATCCTACGCTATTCTACACAACCGCATAAGACTTATGTCAAATTTATACCCTCTCTGTCATACCCTTCACTGGCTACCCATTGCCCAGCGAATTAATTTCAAGTTACTAGCCATGACCTTCAAAGCTCTCCATAACCTCTCCCCTCCATACATCTCTGCCTTAATCTCTTGATTACTCCCCTCAGGCAATCTCTGCTCCTCACAGGACATTCTTCCCTGTGTCAGCTTCCCACACAACCATCTCCAAGACTTCTCCCGTGCTTCCTCCACACTCTGGAACTCACTGCCCCAACACATCAGACTCTCTTCCACCCTCACTAGTTCAAAAGTAACCTGAAAACCCATCTCTTCAGGACTGCCTTAAACCTACAATAACCCTGCTATCACTACACCACCCCACAAACAAGTCTGCCCCTCACCTTCTGTTTCTTTCCTCCTTCCCTGTAGACTGTAAGCCCTCGCGGGCAGGGTTCTCTCTTCCTCTGTACCAGGAGTTAGTCATTTATCGTCACCATTGTACTTGCTTGGCGTTATGTTATGTAACTCCCCTTGAATGTACAGCGCTCTGGAATGAATGGTGCTCTAAAATAAATAATAATAATTTGCCATCTGTTTAACATTTGTAGCCTTGTTGTATAGGTATGTTCACATGGCGTATTGGGCACGTGTACTGTATGCACCGCAGTATGCTGTGTGTTTTAGAAGTACGTGCTGTTCAGGCCCCGATCACTACCATTATCAGCGGCGCGTCACTTCTCTCCCCGGACGTACAAAACGATCATATTGTATGCCGGGGGAGACGACGTTTAATTCATAGTTCTCTGAGAGCTATGAATTACCGTAATTGCGGCGCGCATTTCGGCCGTATTAAAGCGCAAATACACAATGTGCCCCGCAATTATGCCGTGAGAACATGCCCTATAAGTTAAATGGTGTGTACTTTAGCGTAAGATGCTTAAAAAACCAAACAAACTGTCATGCCCTGTAGAAGTTTTAGTGTCAGACATGTTGTCTTGTCTGGAACTGGATGTAGCTTATGATAACTTGACTACTTTGTTAGATTTGAAGAACATCTTGCTGCGTATTTCACACCTATTCTTATACTGGTCACAAGCACTGTAAGTAAAGGCACTCCTATGTTCCACTTCAAACATCAAAGTGGGCCATATACATTTTGTAAAACTTCACAGTCTTTATTCCATATCATTTACAAAACCCTTTCGGACAGACGCACATCAGAGAATTAACGGCAGTCCTTATAAGTATATATAACATAAAGAGAGGGATACTTCGTTTTAAGTTGCGGTGAACACCGTTCAACATGAGTCCCGTGGGGATAAAGGAAAAAGAGGGAAAAGTGGCCCCCAAAACGTCGCTGCCTAGTTAGGCATGAACTGCCCGGTCTTGCTCTACCCTTATCTACGCCCAGCCGGGCGTATCTTTGCCTGGATTCCGGGGGATTGGTTTTTTGGGCCCGACGCGTTGGCTGTACGAATTTTTCGATCACCCCAATTTCCCAGATTTTTTAGGCATGGATTGGAAACCTGGCCCGGATCTACGGGTTTAGTTAAAACGGTGTTACCACAATTAAAGAAGATCCCCTCTTTAGTTTATATACTTATAAGGACTGCCGTTAATTTTAGTGCGTTGTCCGAAAGGGGTTTTTTTTAAAATGAAGGAATAAGACTGTGAAGTTTTTAAAAAAATATAGGGCCACTTTGATGTTTGAAGTGTATTACACAGGGTTGGAGACCTGTGGTGGAGCCTAGTGAAGGATACGGAGTAAGTGACATATTCGTGTAACTCCTATGTTCCAGCCTGTCTCTAGCACCTCTGAAGATGATGGAATTTGTAGTTGTATAGCAGTCAGCAAGCTACTTTCCTGCAGTTTAAGCCCCTTGTTTGTTTCCAGGGAATTATCACCTGTGTGTTTATCCTCTGTGTGCAGAATTCCACTGTAATTAGGAGTCACTGCTGTTTTTAGTGTCCTCATTTTACACTGCTTCATTATACTCGGCTCACACAGTGGGGGCGAATACTAATGGAATCACTCCAGTTTTCTTGTATAATTTAAAATGATTAGTTCCAAGAAGCTAGTAAAAGCTACCACCACATTTCCCAATTGCATCTGTGAGAGAGGGCTGTATGTTGTTCAGTAGCCGTCAGCTAGTTCCCCATCAGCGGGTTATGACTTCCTCTAGGTCAACTGAGCCCTGTCTCGACTTTGGACTGGACTGCTACTGCTGGTTTGTGTTCTCCAATAAGGAACCATGCTATTTGTGAACTCCTGTGCCAATTTTCTGAGCCTGGCAAGTTTTCTGTCCTGCACTTTAGACAAGATTTCACCCTTGCCAGTTACGGACTACAAACTTAGTGTAAGATTTGGCTCAGCAACAATAATAATAATCTTTATATAGCGCCAACATATTCCGCAGCACTTTGCAGGGTGTAGATACAGACAAAAAGACATACATTACACAGTGAAAAGCTACTTATAGATGAGACACAAGGTAGTAGGGCCCTGCTCACAATCTATTAGGGTGTAGGGTGAGACGAAGGGTAAGAAGTGCTAGATTTACAATGGTCCAGCTATGTGACATGAATATGGGGTGGTGCAATAGTTCTAGCCCAACGACAAGGCTGTCACTGCTACTGTGAATAACCTGTTCTATTAAGTAATGGGAAAAGGACAAGACCACATGTTTGAGCATAAACCATAGGGGGTGACCATACACACTGCAGCCAAGTTTTGTACGGTCACAAGGGTAAGCATAGCATATAGTTTGCTATAGAGTATAAAGGGCTGATAGGAAGGTGTGTATTACTGGAAACCCTCTACTTGCCAGATCCCAGACACCCAATCTATAGGGATTCCCTTCCCCTTCAGAAGGCAGCTAAATGAAAGGGGGTATTAGCAATGGGACCCATATGATGAGGAGACCCACAATATAAATAGGGCAGTCCAAGCCAGAAAGCTCCTGTAATAAACCAGTACAGGCTGCCCAGGGTCAGACGTCTGACAAGGGGAGCAGTGGTGCCAGAATCTGGTGTAATCAGTGATTCATCTGCTTTTAAGCAATTCTGCTCTGGGAAAAGTGAGATAATTCCCTGTCTGTGAACATAGATCGCTATCACCTGACACGTTACCTGCAGGAATCCAGTTACAATCAGCTATTTCATCCTTTTGTCTCTGCGCTGAACAGGGATTTGATACTGGGTTTGTGATTCTTGGTGCAGATGATGTGCCAACCTATTCTGAAGCGCTGTACAATTCAGTGGATTATGTATCTAAGCGGGGTAAAAGACACCTAGGATACATTGTAGCAAACCCTCAGTTGCACCAGGTCAGGACAGGTTTTCAGTATTCTTAAAGGGGTTGGTGCTCCATTCATCTTATCTCAGTCCTGTTATCTCTGTTTCATTTTTGAATTGAGGGATGTGTTTACTGGCTTCTACTGACCTGCAGTGATGAGCTGCTGAGGACACCAGGTCTGTAGCTATAGCTTTTCAAGGCTTAATTGACGTAATTTGCCCTTTATTAGGAGAAGATCAAACTACTGTCCCTGGTAGCTTATTATCGACCTTGGGGGAGGAGCTGATGAATGAAGGGGCCATTACTCCAAGAGAAAGGTTTAATAAATCCTGGGGAAAAAAATGGGTAGGACTATTGGGGGTAAAGGTTCACTTTGCAATATGTGTCCATTGTCCAAGATTTTAACATAAGAAGCAATCCTTGTAGTGAGACAGCCCTTTTCAATGTATGGGGCTGACCGCAAATCCGAAAACCGTCCTCATTCCAGCAATGTCAAAATGCTGTTGTATTTTGGACAGTATTTTGACATTTGCTGTGTAGACCTGGCCTAACAGTCATTGGCCTAACAGTGGGGCTTGTCCCCACGGTCCGGGTCAGTTTTGAAAACCGTCTGCAAACCAGGTGACAACTTTTATTATGGACCGCTATGGAAAACATAGAACATGTTCATTCTTCCGCCTGGTTTTCGGACGGAATATGAACAAGTCTATGCGAAGGGGGAGGGATCGCAGAGAAAAGCCACCACCCCCCTGCTGCCATGTGCACGGCACGAAAACAGGACAAATACCGATAGGGATTTTCGACCGGTATTTGCACTGTGCCGTGTAAACGGCCCCTAATTGTGACATCTCATGTCATGGCTGTTTTAGTAAATATTTGTGCTCCCTGTGAAATACCAATTCTACAGCATCTTCTCTGTGTTGTGCTGTTTCTCTGTTATTCCTTCTGGAAATGCATCACTGAATCTGTCAGCTGGGTGTTACCAGTTAGGGGTGTGTCCCTGCACAATCTGACAATGTCCAATCTGTCAGTGTGTGCATTGACACACTATAAAAACTGGAATGGTAACACCCATCTGACTCATTCAGTAATCTATTTCTAGAAGGACTAATAGAGAAACGGTAAAACACAGAGTAAAGATGTTCCCCAATTTCATAAGGGAAACGAGTATTTACTAATACATAATAATCATATACCTAAGGCTATGTTCACACATGTTCGCATCGTATTTGCGCTCTAATACGAAATTACGGTAATCCACAGCTCTCATAGAGAACTATTGGTTACGCCTCCCCTCCCCGCTCTTACAATACGATCGTACTGTACGCGCGGGGAGATAAGTGACATGTCAATTACTTGCGGCGAATACGTGCCGTGAGTAATGACTGTCAATGGGGTCACCTGATCACGGCCCCCCCCCCCCCCCCACCCCCCCCCCCGGGTGCCGCGGGAGTATGCGCGTATTAGCGCGACTCCCAAATCACCCGGAGTAATTGTACGTGCTGCAATTACGCCGTGTGAACATAACCCAACACTGCTGACTCCACATCTTTTCTGACAACCCAGTAACAAGTTTTTATGAAAGCTGCGTGTCAGTTTGAGGCTGTGGAGGTGATGTCCTACCTGAATCCAGAAATAATTGATGGCCGGGCTGAGCTGCTTCTCCTTCTGTGTTCTCTGTCATTTCCAGTCTATTTATTTCCTTCCTCCTATAATTACCCTGTGCAGCCTCCTCTGCTTGCAGCTGCCTACAGTCCATCTAGATGCCCCGAATTTCCTTGTCTATAAACAATGGGTCACACGTTCATGTCTTCCTCTGGGGTCTTTTGCAGCAAGGAGACCCAATAAAGAGGTACATGGGCCGTATGCTACATAAAAGGACTGGTGACCTAGAAATGGTTTAGCAGCCAGATGTAACTGTGTGGTCTACACCAAAGTATTAGAAAGCATTATGTTTGATGGGGTCATATTTTTTTTTATATATATATATATAACAATGACAACTTTTTTTTGTGTGTGTGTTTAAACTAAAAAAAAGTTTGAGTGGCAGGGACCTTATGACCTGATGCAGCTTTGCCTCCAGGGGCCAGAGAGCTTTTCTTTGTATCTCAGGTTAAGGAGTGGTCAGATGCTCAGAGTATTTATAAGGCACCTGTGGCCGTTCCTGACATGTCTGTTTTAGTAAATACTTGTGATTCCTGTGAAATAGCAATTCTGGAGCCTCTCCCTCTAAAGTCTACTCGAAAGCGAAGCATAAGTGACATGTCACTATTCCCCGCGTACAATACGATCGCATTCGTTATAGGGTTGTTCAATGTTATTTGGACGCTTTCACCACGTTTAGAGCGAATGCGCTCTAATACGGGCGTAAATGCGCCCCAATCATTTACGTTATTCCACAGTTCTCATAAGACTTATGGATTCGGCTCCACTCCCGGCTACAATCGATATTTTTTACTAGATAATTGACATGTACTGTACGCCACGCACTTAAAGGTAACCTGTGACATAGGTTATGCCCACCTTGCTGAGGGCAGCACAAGCTAGTGTCAGACCTGCTGTTTCCAGGCACTGTGTCCCTTATTCTGTAAGATGCTGTAGTTTTAGAGCATTTACCCCTCAAATCATGAGCAGGTGTTAGCCCCGCCCATAAAAGGCTAGCCCCGCCACTGACAGTTATTCACATGTTTCTATCTATTCAAAGTAATAGGTTTGTCAGTTGAGGTGGGTGGGGCTAGCCTCAGGTGGGCGGGGTTTGAAAAAAACTGACTCTTCGAATGATTTCGCCCGCAGTTACGGCTTGAATAAGAGGCGGGACGAGGGCGCGGCGGGGGAGCTGCTCGCCGGCCCCATAGACAATGCATTATTGACGGTGCGTACGCGCCGTAAATAATGTGCATGTCACTTTCTCCCCCCGCGGCGGATTCGCCGAGCGGGGAGGAGCGATGGAATCCATAGTTCTCTATGAGAACTGTGGATTACCGTAATGACCGGAACGGATTGGAGCCATACTGCAGCGCAAATCAGGCACACAGTACGGCACCAATCCGCGCCCAAATAAGCCGTGTGAACATGGCCAAACTCCAGCATCTTACAGAATAAGTGACACCGCGCTGGAAACAGCAGGTCTGACACTAGCTTGTTCTGCCCTCAGCAAGGGGGGCATAATCTATGTGACAGGTTCTCTTTAAGCCGTGTGAACATAGCCTTAGGGCGCAGTATGCCGCGAAATATGCGGCGAAATGCACCCCAAAATAAGCCGTAATATTAAGCCCTAAGGGTATGTTCACACGTCGTAATTTCGGCGCACATTATGCCGCATATTTGCACTCTAAGGCCCTGTTCACATGACGGATTTGGCTGCGGTTATGGCCGCGGGTTCCGACGCGGTTTCCGTGGCCATAACCGCGGCCAAATCGCGCCTAGATTATTAACATGGTTTCCTATGGGAAACCGTGTTAATATTCACACTGCGCGGGTTTGGCCGCGGCTCCGGGGCCGCGGCCAGACCCGCCCGTGTGAAGAACTCTCCTGTCATTTCTTGACAGGAGTGCTCTGCGCGGCAGCCGCGTGGTGCTGACGCGGGCAGCGCCGCGGGTGTCGCTGCGGGTGGTGCGCGGCGGGGACGCGGCTAGCGCCGCGGCTTGCCCCCTGCTCTTAATTTGCATGGGGGCATGTCCTCGGCGCAAGCCGCGCCCCAAACCACGCCCCTCCCGCGCCGAGGCCCCGGCCACCGCCCGCGCCGCAAACCCGCGTCGGGAAACGCGAGTTTGCGGCGCGCCCGACGAGGATTTGCCACGGGAACCGCGGCGAGAGCCACGGCGAGAGCCGCGGCCAAATCCGTCGTGAGAACGGCGCCTAACATGGGAGAGAATCATGCCGGAATTACAGTAACCCATAGTTCTCATAGAGGACTATGGATTACGCCTCGTCCCCCCGCACATACAAAACACATATTGTACCCACGGGGAGATAAGTGACGTCAATTATTAGTGGCGAATACGAATGAATGTCAATAGGGCAGACGGGATTCCAGCCCCCCCGCACCGCGGGAGTACGTGCGTATTAGCAAGAGCGCCCGAAACACACGATGCATAGTAAACTTAATGCGCCTAAAAAGGCGCATTATGCACATTGTGGCGCATAGCGTATCATTGGTAGTGTATGTAATGCATTGCGTAACGGGGGCGCATAATATATCATTACTAGTGTATGTAATGCACTTCAATAGGCACATTGCGTTATGGAGGTGCACAGCTTATCATTGCTACCATATGTAACGCGCCTTTTTGGACGCAATGCAATGTGTCGTGCCTGCCGTATAATGCACCTAGTTTTGGTGTGTGACAGTTCATTTGCATCGAGAATATGGCGTCAAAAGTGTTTATGGTGCAAAATAGACCAAAAAAACAGCTCTTGTGTATTAGGACATGTCGCCCTAAGAATGGGATTTGTGATCAAGAATATCTCCATTGTACAGGGTAAGGAATTGATAAACAAAGGGCCACATGTATGAAAACTGTCTAGGTCTAAAACTCACTTTGTTGCCCATAGCAACCAGTCAGAGCCCATAGCAACCAGTCAGAGCCCATAGCAACCAATCAGAGCGCCCTGCTCATTTTTTTCAGAGCACTATATGAAATGAAAGGGGAGCTCTGATTGGTTGCTATGGGCTCTGATTGGTTGCTATGGGCAACAAAGTGAGTTTTAGACCTAGACAGTTTTCATACATGTGGTCCTTAGTGTGTTAGAAAGTTATGCAGCGTTTCATGCCATTATCGGACGCGCCTCACTGAGTTTGTCAATCACCTCCCTCTCTGCTCCTTCTTCCTGCAACTCCTGTAAATACTATGTGTTATGAAACAAAATTCCCAGCAAATCTGACATTCCTGCTCCTGGGGGAGGGAAGCGAGATCCATCAACCTCTATACAGTGGCCCTGGCTTATCACATCTGTGGGCGCAGCATCCCAATGAGCTGTTCAAAGATAAACAGGAAGTCATAATTGCAGCACACAAATTTGGAATACCTATGTATAGAACCCAGGCGAATCCCGAATCTGACGACCCACTCTCATACGGGAGGTTGGGAGAAAGCAAAAGTTTCTGCAGGAAATGTGTAGTTTCCCGAGACATCACTGTTGTGCTACAACAATAAAACGTCATCCAAAATCCGACAGCATTTTGTAATTGCTGGACCGCGTCAGGTCCGGATTTGCTGTTGGCCCCATACAATTGACTGTACGA
Organism: Phyllomedusa bahiana; assembly: GCA_025379985.1. Lineage (NCBI taxonomy): Eukaryota > Metazoa > Chordata > Amphibia > Anura > Hylidae > Phyllomedusa > Phyllomedusa bahiana. The sequence continues at coordinate 66,920 of JAODAL010007188.1, read as the reverse complement.
GAATCCGGTGGAATATATAACATGTTGCATATTTCATTGCATTTTAAAACCGACAGTAAAAAAACCGTGCTTTGTAGACTACAGCATGGATTTTTTATTGCTGTCTATGCAGCGCAGGGTACTGTCGAATTTTTGGCGGATTCATAATATTGAATCCTCTGAAAATCCAATGGAAAATCTGTGCTGTGTAGACCTAGCCTTACTGCCTGATGAAACCCTGAATGCTCTACAGCGCTGATGCAAAGAACAGAGATGCCATTGCTTCCCTGTTATTCCTTGAAAGCCAAGTGGTTTTCCAGTTTTATGCAAATATAGCGTAAAGGGAGCTCCGCTTCTCTCCTCTGTTATATAATCCTATATATCACAGAGCTCCGCTTCTCTCCTCTATTACATAATCCTATATATCACAGAGCTCAGCTCCTCTCCTCTATCATATAACCCTATATATCACAGAGCTCAGCTCCTCTCTCTTTATCATATAACCCTATATATCACAGAACTCAGCTCCTCTCTCTCTATCATATAACCCTATATATCACAGAGCTCATCTTCTCTCCTTCTATCATATAACCCTATATATCACAGAGCTCCGCTTCTCTCCTATCACATAACCCTATATATCACAGAGCTCAGCTTCTCTATCATATAACCCTATATATCAGAGCTCAGCTCCTCTCCTCTACAACATAACCCTATATATCACAGAGCTCAGCTTCTCTCCTATCACATAGCTCTATATATCACAGAGCTCAGTTTCTCTCCTCTATCATATAACCCTATATATCACAGAGCTCAGCTCTTCTATCATATAATCCTATATATCACAGAGCTCAGCTTCTCTATCATATAACCCTATATATCACAGAGCTCAGCTCCTCTCCTCTATCACATAACCCTTTATATCACAGAGCTCAGCTTCTCTCCTCTATCATATAACTCTATGTATCACAGAGCTCAGCTTCTCTCCTCTATTATATAACCATATATATCACACAGCTCAGCTTCTCTCCCTTTATCATATAACCCTATATATCACAGAGCTCAGTTTCTCTATCATAAAACCCTATATATGACATGCTGACTGTTCCCACTCTACACGGTCACTCACTGCCATGACATAGATTATAACAATGGGAGTTTACAATATAGATAAGTGAGGGAAACTCTGATAGACATGAATGAGGGAGAGGTGTGCCATTTCGCATTCTCTGAGGTAGTGAAATGGAAAGTAGCCTCAAAGGGGCTATTCTGTCCTTGTAGGAGTCCAAATTATCTTAAAAATAACAAAGAGTGCACCGAGAAAACAAATCACAACATGCCGTGTTGCTGTGAAAATGCTTTCTGCTTTATTCACAAAATGGTGGCTTTTTTTTTATACCTTTGCAAATTAGTAGATAAGAAGCATCACATGTACCTGGCTGTGAGGGTCTATTGGTACATCCTTATCTCCAGACCCCTCCTCACAGCCAGGAATGTTTTGGACACAGGGTGTAACTTCTGAATAGGTGCCATCTTGGATTATACGACGATCTCTAGAAACTACTACAGACGGCCATTTTGTTTAACACATTAATGACAAAAGATATACCTACAGCTATATATATATATATAATGTATATGTGAGGTATATACTAACTAATACTTTAAAATAGAGACACAAAGGATCACACATATATAACCTTTGGTTCCCATCCACTACAGTAGCTCTCCTCAGAAGGGACTTTGTGAAGTGGCAAATCCCTAACAACTTGTTTGTTTATATCCAGAGGCTGAAAACCCGTCTAAATTACGATCTTGGACACTAATGGCATATCCACATTACATGGCAAATATTTCTGATGGATGTGGTTTTCACCTGTGGGACCTACACCTATTTTGAGAATCGGGGTGCCTTTTACCCCTCCAGCTATACTGAAGTGAATGAAGAGAGCTATTGAAATAAAGAGGGGTGTGCATGTGCGGCTATCTCTCCATTTGCCACTGCACAAAGGATGAGAAGTAAGAGGACCCTAGTACTCGAGATAGATGCAGATCCCCCCTCTGGAATCCGCAAATATCAGAATTTGATGGCCTATTTTTTAGATGGGTATACCGCTTTCATACTTTCCCCTAAGGGGTTTGTTACAATCCTATCCATTCTTGACAATCCACTGTGAGCTAAACAGCGAGGATTGGTAAGTGTCAGGGATGTCCGCACAGTACTTGTTTCCCATTTGGTTTTTCAGATGTTTTTTGAATTTGAAAAATTACTATTAACCATCCCCATAGACTTCAATAGAAAATCTGAGCTGATGACTACACAGCTCGGATTTTCTGACGGACAGATTTCAAATCCGTAAACTGTCACAAAAAAAAAAAACCCGTAGCAAACACAGTCCTTCCGCCCCAGTTTTAGAGCACAATATGTACTGTGCAATGTATAGGGGGGCGGCCGAATCCGCAGAGAACCATCCACCTAATCCATTAATCAGAATCCAACCGGTATTTGGTCAGTGCCGTGTGGCCGTAGCCTTAGTCTAGGTTCACATTACATTAATCCACTAATTTGACCTACATGTGTTTTAAAATAAAAACATGTACTCAGATGTTTACATGGAGGGACTCCCTGCCACAGTATACACTCACCGGTCACTTTATTAGGTACACCATGCTAGTAACGGGTTGGACCCCCTTTTGCCTTCAGAACTGCCTCAATTCTTCGTGGCATAGATTCCACAAGGTGTTGCATCGATGCTCAATTGGTACAAGGGCCCAAAGAGTGCCAAGAAAATATTCCCACACCATGACACACACACCACCAGCCTGAACCGTTGATACAAGGCAGGATGGATCCATGCTTTCATTGTTGTTGACAGCCAAATTCTGACCCTACCATCGAATGTCGCAGCAGAAATCGAGACTCATCAGACAGGCAACGTTTTTCCAATCTTCTACTGTCCAATTTCGATGAGCTTGGGCAAATTGGAGCCTCAGTTTCCTGTTCTAGCTGAAAGGAGTGGCACCCGGTGTGGTCTTCTGCTGCTGTAGCCCATCTGCCTCAAAGTTCGCCGTACTGTGCGTTCAGAGATGCTCTTCTGCCTACCTTGGTTGTAACGGGTGGCTATTTGAGTCCTGTTGCCTTTCTATCAGCTCGAACCAGTCTGCCCATTCTCCTTTGACCTCTGGCATCAACAAGGCATTTCCGCCCAACAGGACTCCCGCTCACTGGATGTTTTTTTTTTCGGACCATTCTCTGTAAACCCTAGAGATGGTTGTGCGTGAAAATCCCAGGAGATCAGCGTTTCTGAAATACTCAGGACCAGCCCTTCTGGCACCAACAACCATCCCAACGTTCAAAGGCACTCAAATCACCTTTCTTCCCCATTACTGATGCTGGGTTTTTTGAACTGTAGGAGATTGTCTTGACCATGTCTACATGCCTAAATGCACTGAGTTGCCGCCATGTGATTGGCTGATTAGAAATTAAGTGTTAACGAGCAGTTGGACAGGTGTACCTAATAAAGGGGCCGGTGAGTGTATATCTTTGGTGTCCGTTTCATGACCTCACGTCGTCTGTCCTCTTGACCGATGGAAGACGCTTTTTCAAGTTGTCCAAAAACATATGTTACAGTATAAAAAATATGTTACAGTATACATGTGCCCATGTTTGTATCCATCATAAAAGTATAAACAAACCTACCCAATCAAATTGCAAGGAAAAGCGGCTGACGGCCAATAGAAAAGCTACCGTATATACTCGAGTATAAGCCGACCCGAGCTTCATCCTTAGGCCGTGTTCACACGGCTTATTCCCGCCGGATTTGTGAGCCGGACTGAGCTCACAACTCCGCCGTGCATAAGGCGCGGGACGGGGGCGGGGCCGGAGCGCGGCGGGGGCGCCGCTCCCGGCCCCATAGACAATGCATTGTTTACGGCGCGTCCGCGCCGTAAATAATGTTCATGTCACTTTCTCCCCCCGCGGATTTGCCGAGCGGGGAGGAGCGACAGATTCCACTGTTCTCTATTTAGAGCAGTGGGTTACCGTAATGACAGGGATGGATTGGCGCCGTACTGAAGCGCAAATCCGGCGCGGAGTACGGCGCCAATCCGTCCCCAAATAAGCCGTGTGAACGAGGCCTTATTATTATGCCAAAGTATGTCATTAGTGCTATTTTGTACTTTCATTGCTTAGTACTTTTCTTATCTGTACTAATGATGCCTTATATTATTTCTTTGTGTATCAAGTGGTATCTCATCTAATGGACAATTATTACCATATATACTCGAGTATAAGCCGACCCGAGTATAAGCCGAGGCACCTACTTTTGCCACAAAAACCGGGAAAGCTTATTGACTCGAGTATAAGCCTAGGGTGGAAAATGCACGGCTACTGGTGAATTTTAAAAATAAAAATAGATACCAATAAATTACATAGGCAGGTAAAAGGCAGGTTTATGTCCCCCATAGGCCCGATATAGGCTGGTTTTAGGCAGTTTAATGTCCCCCATAGGCAGGATATAGGCAGGTATGGTCGTTAATAGGCAGGTATAGGAAGCTATATGTCCCCATAGGCAGCTATGGCAGGTAATTGCCCCCATAGGACAGTTATAGGTAGGTTTTAGGTCCAACTAGGCAAGTTATAGGCAGGTATTAGGTCCCCCTAGCAGGTTATAGGCAGGTATAAAAGGGTTCGTTATAGGCAGGTATAGTCCTCCTAGGCAGGTTATAGGCAGGTATAGGTCCCCCTAGGTAGGTTATAGGCAGGTATAGGTCGTTATAGGCAGGTATAGTCCCCCTAGGCAGGTATAGGTCCCCCTAGGTAGGTTATAGGCAGGTATAGGTCGTTATAGGCAGGTATAGTCCCCCTAGGTAGGTTATAGGCAGGCATAGTCCCCCTAGGTAGGTTATAGGCAGGCATAGTCCCCCTAGGTAGGTTATAGGCAGGTATAGGTCGTTAGAGCCAGGTATAGGCCCCGCTAAGCAGGCTATAGGCAGGCATAGGCAGCATTTTAAAACAAAAAACCCCCACTTACCTAGCTCCCCGCTGCTCCGTCTCCCTCGCCGCTCCACCTCCTTGCTGTCCGGCCTCCCGCGCGCTCTCCCTCATCTTCTCGGTACAGGAGGGTGATGTCATCAGGCCGTGCACGCAGCGTGATGACACACGCTGCCTGTGCCGGAAACTCCGGACGACCGCAGACGCCCGGAGTCCACTGCGGAGCACGGAGCGCTCGCTCTCTGCTCAGCAGTGGTATCTGTTCACTTGTATGCGCTCTGGAGGAGTCGCATACAAGTGAAGAGATAGCCGACAGCGCCCGGGCCGGTACTCGGCATTCAGTTATATGCACTTCCTGAGGAGTCGCATATAACTGAAGCGTCCCTGTCGGCACTCAGGCCATCACAGCGCCCGAGCGCCCACAGTGACTCGAGTATAAGCCGAGGGGGGATTTTTCAGCACATTTTTTGTGCTGAAAAACTCGGCTTATACTCGAGTATATACGGTAGTTTAAGAAAAAAAAGACAACAAAGATCTAAAAGGCGCTAATGTCAAACATCTGCTCAAAACAGTGCACGTTTAGGATAAGCTTATTGTATACATTATAACGTATACGTTTTGCACTATGGTCAAATGTGATGTGAACCTGGCCTTATCTACCCTGATGCATTGTAACAAACTGTCCTGGTTAACAGCAGGTGATTTCACCACTGTTAGGCCTCGTTCACACGGCTTATTTTGCCGCGGATTGGCGCCGTACTGCGTGCCGGATTTGCGCTGCAGTACGGCGCCAATCCGTCAGAGTAATTATGGTAATCCACTGCTCTCATAGAGAACAGTGGATTCCGTCGCTCCTCCCCGCTCGGCGAATCTGCCACGGGGGGGAGAAAGTGACATGAACATTATTTACGGTGCGTACGCGCCGTAAACAATGCATTGTCTATGGGGCCGGGGAGCGGCGCCCCCGTCGCGCTCCGGCCCCGCCCCGCCCCTTATTCACGCCGGATTTGTGAGCGCAATCCGGCTCACAAATCCGTCGGGAATAAGCCGTGTGAACGTGTCCCCACGGCATGGGTTCTCACCCGGTTTTTTAGATGGTTTTCGGTTTTTAAAACCATCTGCAAACCGGGTGAAAACTTTTATCATGGACCTCTGTGGAAAACCCGTGCAGCGGTCCCCAATGCACAGGTTTTCTGTCCGGCGGTTTTTCAGACAGCCGGCGGTCCAAAAAACATAGAACATGTTCATTCTTCCGTCCGGTTTTCGGACAGAAGATGAATATGTCTATGTGAAGGGGGAGGGCTTTTCTCTGCTAATCGTGAAGAAAAGTCGTCCCCCAGCGGCCGTGGGGACGGCACTAAAACAGTACAAACACAGGTCAGATAAACTGACCGGTATTTGTCCTGTGCCGTGTAAACGGCCCCTAAGGCTATGTCTCCACTGCACACAAAAACTTCAGTTTTTTTTCAGCGTTTTTCATTTTATAAAAATGCTGAAAGAACAACTGGAAACAGGTCCCATGGACTTGTATAGTCAAAATGTTCTGTTGTCTCTACAGAACGTCTTTTTTCTGCTCGTTTTTGCTGCTGGTTGATGTTGCATGTTGCAAGAAACGACTGAGCAGGGCAGAAAATTTACTATTGCAGTCTATGTAAAGCAATTAGAGACCAGGACGACGAGGCTGCTGTCCCCGGGGCTTTTGATGATAAAGCCAAACAGGTTTTTATGAGTGTTGTGCCTCTATACTAGATCGCACAACACCATCAGGTGAGCACCTTAATTATTTGATTTTTATTATTCATCAGATGTACTTTCACATAGAGCGCCATCCCCTTTTTTCTTTTTATTCTATATAGTCTATGTAAAGCGGCGGACGTTTTTTGCAGAATTCCATAGCAAACATAATGCTTTGCATTTCTGCAAAAGCAGCGCATAAAAAGCACACAACACGTTAAAAAAACTGATGTTTTTTTCTGCAGCTTTTGACAGGCAGTGGACAAAAGACTCAGGTTTATGAATGTTTTTAGAATTTGGTTTTCAGGTTGTTTTTTGTCCGCTGCCGGGTAGACATAGCCTAACTGAATCACTGTGTTTCAGATTGTCTGTTAACACCAGATTCTTCTGTCCAGGGCACAATCCAGCACAATTATTGGGAGTCTAGTCTGATCTCTGGGGCCCTCTTTTCTATTGACTGGGGTCTCTGCAGAAACCAGAGCTGAGATATTGTTTTCTTTTACCTACACAAAAAAAACTGAATGGACAAAACTGATGGGGAATCACTTCCTCAAAAATCAAATTTCCAAGTTCCCTAGAAACTGCAGAAGTAAAAGCAGAACCCTGTAGGGAATAAAGCCTTGATGCAGAATATACTCTATGCCAGAACCACAACCCACTCCCCATAGATCTCGGCCCCATATAGATGTGGTTAGCATATTAGATCTGGCTAACGTATTACTGGGGTATATATTATGTCATGTCCCCCTGTGACCGTCTCTGTGTCTTCCCCAGTTCACTGCAGGCAGTCACCGTTCATCCCGGTTCAGCAATGGAATATCATAGCCTGACACCAGGGCTGTGGAGTCGGAGTCGTGGAGTCGGTTCCTATTTTGCAGGAGTCGGAGTCGTCATAAAATGGACCGACTCAGACTCCCAAAATATATAATAAGTTGGTCCAGTTCGTTCTATGCAGTGCAAAGAGCAAGAGGAATTGGGTCCGGCCAGTGCTACTGCTCCCATATCTTCAGTCTTATCACATGAGGAGTGTAATTGATGACATGGAGCAGGCAAAGCGCTGCCCCCAGGGGAAAAGACTCTGCTCTCAGGGCAAACAGATTTCAGCAAAATTTTTCACCTGCTTTCAAAGAAGTAGAAGACCAACCATTCATCAGACCGGACTGTGGCTGAAGCAATTCCCTAATACCCTGACATTGTTAGAGATGTTGCCCCTGTGGTCACCGCTTTGCCCCCAACCCAAGTTAGTGTAGAGAGGCTGTTCTCTAGCCTGGAAATAATGAGATCAGATGTAATGTCATGTACGCAGGATCTGATGAAGGCAATACTATTTCTCAGAACAAATTCAGAGACTCCACAAATGTTCCTGCAGGGTTTTGCATATTTACAATTTTTTGTGTCCTAAAGTCATATCCAATAAATATATATATTTTACACTGACAAGCAAAATGGTAACAATGATTTGAACTTGTGACTTTCAGGCTCCATATCTCCCCATCCACTACAGCTCTGTACATGAGGCTACTGTAATTGTATATACATTCATCTGACCCATATTATGCATAAATTTAACTTGCAAACATTTAGCATCTGCTTAGTTACAATTTTGCTCCTAAAAAGTGCTAATTTTTATTATTTTGTTAGTATTTGGTGAATCCACCTTTGGCTTTCAGCTCTGCATGAATCCTTCTGGGCTCCGAATCAGATTCAAGCACATCTTGACCAAAATCTGATCCCAGGTCTCTTTTACTGTACAGTAAAGTTATCACTTAAACATGTGTCATGTATGAGGGAGTCGGGAGTCGGAGGTTTGGGAAATTGAGGAGTCGGAGCCGGGGCTTTGGCTTGCCGACTCCACAGCCCTACCTGACAAATTCATTCAGAAAAGAAAAAAAGGCAGCACTTTACAGGGCAACATCATGAGCATAAAGCCCACTTCTTAAAGGGGTTTTGCCACGATGTAATGTTGACGCGGGATCCTCCAAAATGGGTATTTAATCACTTTTCTAAATATATGTGATTAAACAAAGTGTAGCCTCTGAGTGCTACAGCATTGCTCAGTCCCCTTAGTTTCCTGACAGTCTACATTAGGCACGACCAGGAAACTGACAGGAGCTGATCTGGCCATGCTTGCATGTTTGCACTTCTTATCTGAAAACAGGAAACATGAAGGAGCTTGCAAGGGACTGTGGAGAAAGATCCTGTATCTTTTGTATAGAGAATCCACTTGTTGTAATGTAAACATTGCAGATGCTTCCTGGCTGCTCAGCCCCCACTCCCTCTCCCCCCTGCAGCCCGTTCACTTCTTGGCAAAACCCCTTTAAAGTATAAAACTAGGTCTACACAGCACCTTGTTTTTTTCTGAGGGTTTCCTAAACCTAAAACCTTCTAGTAGAATATAGAACATGTTGATTGATGTAGCCCCAATGTACTGGGCTGCTGGGAATCCAAAATTATTCGCCAAAAAAGCAAGAAAAAAAACGGCGGTGTGGCGCGGTTCAGCGATGTGAAAATGCCGTCAGATTTTGGAAAGCATTTTCACACTGCTGTGTAGACAGAGCATAGGCCTCATTGATCGCATGCTTTCTACTCTATTATGGTGCACAGGAACCATTCATTTTGGAGTTGTGGGGGTGGGGACTTGAGTGTTGCACAATTTAACTAAAGATCCAGAATATTTGCTAATCTGGCATCTGTTCTCCGTTCTAACAGTTTCACAGCAATATTTCAACGGTAAAACACAAGATCTAAAAATTAACCCCCCCCATCCCTTTCTGCTGCTCCACCTTCCTCTGTAAGAACCTGCCTGACTTTCTGCGGGGCTCGGCTCGGCTCGTCCCTGGAATTCCTTCTTACACAATAGTTCTGTTTTTAGAAGCCAGGCCCAAATATCAGGTGACCAGTGTTATTTTAGGAATATAACATTGAGCCCGGTCTTCAGGGAGATGGTATTGTCCATAGGGTGTGTATTGGGGGTTCCCCATGCTCCTCAATGTCAGGTGCAGCTGAAGCTCCTATTGTCCAGGTTTCTTCTCCACACAGGCCCTTTAATAGCTGTCTTTGTGTTTCAGCTACAATGGTAATGAAAGTAAACATTATTTTTAGAGGCCCCTTGGGTGGAAATGTTCCCCATAGCGAGGGCCCCATTGTTCTTGGCTGTGCCCTTCCTGCTCTGGAGTCCAGCCGTCTCACGTCATTAATACTTTCTCAGATCTTTTGAAGTGGAGGGGCTTGTCATGTGACCTCTGGCACAATAAAAAAAAGTTTATTTTTTGTAGCGCTCCTTCTTAAATGTGGATTTCCTGACATTCCAGGTCTTGATTTGTGTCCATTTTGTTTGAATTAATTGTCATTTATCGATCCGTGGACGATCCCAGAGAGATGAAGGTGGCTTGGCTGCTTTTATTTCTGGGGTAAAAGTGGTTGGAGGTTGTGGTCATGTTAATAGTGTACATATCATAGGCCCTGACACCTGTTATGGGGGCTTCTTGTACTATCTAGTAACTGCATGACTATTATTAACAAATATCTCGCCATACATATCCCCATCATACTGCTACCAAACAAATCCACTATACCAAGACCAACATTACCAATAGCGCTACTACATTAGGACCTGATTATACCGCCAGAACACAACCACAAATTGCCACCACATAGTGAGTAATACCCCTATACTATTTCTGACTAAAGATTAATATACAAAGACCAATATTATGGCCATATAGTGACTATACAATGGTAGATACCAGTGTACACAGGCTCTGCAAGTGATTACAATGCAATTACATCCAATGACTCACAAGCAACGTCTTCTCTAACAAGTCTTTCACTTTCCTTTTTCTTTTGCATTCGTCCCAGAATGCTATGATGACTTCTCCTGGCCACAACTCATCCCTGCTAAATTTGCATGCAAATATCTTAGAATCTTCACTTTTTTAGCACCTTCCTCAATGTCCCCCACCTCTGTACAGACTTACCAGACATGGAGGCATGGATACAGGCCATAGCTTAGAGGCACACTCTCCTAGTGTGCGGAGAGTGTGGAGGAACAGAGGACTAGACCCCTAGAGATTGTGCTACGGCTATGGCCTGTACCCCTCAGAATCATATTACCAGGTAGGTAGGTAGGCAAGGCTATAGGTAGATAGGTGAATGGGCAAGGCCCCAGGTAGCTAGGTATGCCCTATGTAGCTAGGAAGGCTTCAGGAAGGGATGTAGACAGGCCCTCGTTAGATAGGTAGATAGGCCCTAGACAGGTAGGTAGGCCCCACTTAGGTAAGCAGGTAGATGGGTTCCGGGTGGGTAGGTAGCCCCCAGACAGGTAGATAGGCCCTGGGTAGTTAGGTCCTAGGTAGACCTCAGCTAAATAGATAGATAGGCCCCAGCTAGGTAGGGCCCATTAGCAAAAAATAAGTAAGTGAATTCACCTGTCTCTCTATTCCCATGACGAGCTGAAGTTCGGTTTCTCCCAGTGAAGCCCAGTATAAGTGGTGCGATGCTGTGACGTCATCGTACCACCTATGTCAGGATTCGAGGCCTTTAGACCTACTAGGCTGAATAGTGGGGTAGCGGGCAGATTTCTCTCTTATCCTCAAAGGGCTTTAACTGGCCGCACAAACCGTTTATTAGGCAGCATTTGCCCTCAATCCCCGAGGCCTCTGAATGCTTGGGACAGAGGGCCCGGGTGTTCTGAGGCAGTACGTGCTGGGCCGGCCCCTGGTGGTGGCGTGCAGCAGTAGTTCCACCGCTGGTGGGTATCTTACATCTAGTATCGTGCATACTCCCAAAAAATATATTGTCCTGAGATGTTGCACGTTCGCTGCAGCCGTCACATTGTTTATTGAGCCTTTTTATCAGACAGGATATGAAATGTGCCCCTAAGCTCTGACCACTTCCTGTAGCCAAAATGGACCCAAATTTATCATCCTCAGATTGTCATTAAGCTGACCATAGACATTAATATTCTTGTCTAACTGTACTCATGCCATGTAAGGCTATGTCTACACAGCAATGTTAAAATGCTGTCCAAAATCCGACGGCATTTTAACATTGCTGGACCGTGGTTTTTGGCGCGGGCGTGCACTAAAATCCATGGTCGTTTTTCGAATTTGCCCATGTGCATTGAATGTACGGGAATCCGACAGCAACTCGGCAGAAGATCCAACAGGTCTGATAATGTGCTGGGATCCATCAGCTTTCAATACCGAATGGAAAAAATCTATCTGTGCTGTGTAGAATACAGCAGTTTTTTTATTGCTCTATTTGGGGCACTGGGTTACAATGAGATTTTCAGCGGATTCTAAGTACAGATTCGCCCAAAAACCTGTGTTTTATAGATATAACCTAAATTGGAAATCCTAATTAGTGGGACATTTGTAAGACTTTTCTCTGACTGGCCCAGTAATGTTCTTAAAACCTCTCAGAAATGCACATTTACATTCGCATCAGTCACTTTGAGGTCTGTTTGACAGGATAATACCATCAAATATTGGACATTTGTAAGGTATATTGCCTTAATAAATGTGCCCCACTGTATCTTTTTGTAAGGAATAAAAAGTTGGTGGCTTTCTGCTATTTAGCTCTATATGGGTTGTCTGATATATGGCGCTGCTATTCATACCTTTTGCTGCTGGTACAGTTTCCGTCCATTAGATAATGGGGCCCATTTAATGTAAAAGTGGCCCTGTAAATTTTCTCTACACACCTATTTATGGTTTAGTGTTTGTTCGTTTCTTGCACAAAAAATGTAACCAATTGGTGTCTGATAATTGATTTTATTTGACAATTATCTGGAGTCTATAGTTCGATTTAGAGTAGGGGTATGTTCACACGCTGTAAATTTGGTGCACATTTCACCGTGTATTTGCGCTTAATGCACGGCGAGATACGCGCCGCAATTACGGTAATCCATAGCTCTCATAGAGAAGTATGGATTACGCCTCGTCCCCCTGATTACGCGCTGCGGGTAATGAATGTCATTGTGCCGGCGGGCTGCTGCCCTCCCTGTGCTTCGGGAATACACGCTGATCAGCGTGACTCCCAAATCACCCGGCGTATTGCAGCACGTACTGTACACACCGCAATTACGCCGTGTGAGCATACCCTTAGGCGGAATTAAGAGCAGTATGATAATATTGCTGATGATTTTGGAATAAGGCTAGGTCTACACGGCATTGGAAAAAAAAATCACTGAAAACCAAATCCTAAAAACTGATTATGCTTGTTTTTGTGTGTCTTTTGTGTTTTTTTTTTTTTTTTTTTTGCAGAAATGCACAGCATTATAATTGCTAGGCATTTCTGCAAAAAAATGGCATTTTACATAGACTTCAATAGTATATTTTCTGTCCTGCTCTGACATTTTTTTGCAACATGCTTCAAAAAACAAGCAGAAAAAAAACATTCTGTGGAGACTACAGAAGATTTTTACTATTCAAGTCTATGGGACCTGTTTTCAGTCGTTTTTTCAGCAGTTTTATAAAATGATAAACGCTGAAAAAACGACTGAAAATGTGTGCAGTGGGGACATAGCCTATGGATACGAAAAACGTCTGTAAAGTGACTGTCAACCTATTACATTGATTTTAATAGAAAATTCAGCAGTCCCCAGTACTGGTAGTACTGCCCTAACGGCGGCCCTGGCTGCATTGCTGGGTCACAAAATGCAGCCATGCAGCGATCAGAGCCAGTGCCTGTGTAGTGCTCCGATCCTGGCCATATAACCTCCTAGATGTAGCAGTCAACATCAGCTGCGGCATCTACAGTGGGTTGCAAAAGTATTCACTTACCTTGAACTGTTCCTAACATTACAGCCACAAACTTTAAAAAAAAAATATTAATAAAATATATTAAATTGTCTTTATTTGGACCAACAGACAGAAAATACCAACAGGAACATAACACGTGGCATCTATAACAAAGAATAACATACAAAATGTTTTAAAACATCCAGATCCATACAGCTAGAAAAAGCAATTACTTTAACAGTCAGGTACACATATGGTCCATTTTCTTTATGATATACCTATTTAACAAAAGACTGCCCAGTATAACAAAAACTTTACACCCAAAACATATTGATAGGAATGTTATACATAGTAGTGAAATCAATTGCAGAAATTTCACTTTCCCATCCTATTCCCCCTCGCCCCCCCGTCTTGTCCGGGTCCCCCCACCCCGCCCCCCCACGTACGTCGCCCAACACCTCCTCTGAGACCCAGAAAAAACTGGAAAATTTTGTAGTCTGAGACGCTATTCAGGGGCTCATTTGCATCCACCGCCATTCTCACATAGTAATAGTTAGTGGTCAAACAGAGGTACTAACCTGTCCATTGTTGCGTGTTCATCTGGTTGCCCCTCTAAAGATTGCCCCTGGGGTCCTAGGGTAAGGGGTTCTCTACCTGTGAGCTGTTGCCGTAGGTACCATGATGTCATTCCGAAACAGGAGTGTATTTTTTGTCTTATGCCACGTGGCATGGTCTCTATGAATCCCCCCATAGACGAAAAAACTTTCCCACCCGTCTCTCTTTATGTTGCATTGCCTCCACCCAATCCATCCTCAGTAAAAAGGTGCACTTTTCCATGAACTTTGTGAAGGTCGGGCTTGTGGGTTGCAGCCAGAATTGGAGTAGTGTCTTCCTGGCCGAGGCTGACAATAGATGTAGGAGCTGTATCTCCCTGTTTGTACAGGAAGATGTTTCCCCATCTGCGAAGCCGAACAAGGCCCAAGACGCACTCAGGCGAAATGAGGACACTAAGGGCCACATGTATGAACGGGCTTTTCGCCCGTTTTCTGGCGTATACTGCCATACTATTGATCCTTGGCTAACGAAAATAAAGAAATAAACATGATGTTATGGATTTAATATTTTTTTTTCGTTACCCCCATATTATCATTCGTTTTATATACACTTCGGGACAACTTCTGTAGTCTTATAATTTGAATTCGGCCATGTACAGTTTTCTTTCAGATTGCATTGGAAAACCCATAGGAACGTCGCTCGCTCTCCCATTGGTCCAAATAACGGCGCCTCTTTTAACTTAGCCAATCACAGAGCGCGCTCAGAATTTCCTTTCCCCATAGAACTCTATTAGAAAGTAGCTCGCGCTCTGATTGGCTAAGCTGGACGAGCCCCCGCCGCTTCAACCAATCAGCTCGTTTCTGCATTTTTACTGTATTTTGAACTGTCCCGCCTTTGAATATGATTGGTCAATTTTTCTCCATAGGATATAATGGGACATTGTCGCTCCTATTCTGATTGGTCAATTCTCCTCCATAGGTTATAATGGGACATTGTCGCTCCTATTCTGATTGGCTGGTTTATGCCGACCAATGAGAAGCGCTTAAACAATTTGAATTACTGTATTTCCCGGCGATTCTCTCTATTGCAATTCCCTATGTAGCGCCGGTCTCGGCGACAAACGCGTTGTTCGGGTTTTTAACTGCTTTATTTGTAAAGAAGGGTTCTGCTCTTTATCTGATAATGTTTTACATTTAATAAAAATGATTTTTTTATTAATACTTCATGCCGCACGGCGCTGAGCGCCGAGATTTCAGTGCGCCCATCTCTCCATAGACTATAATGGGAGAAGTAGCTCGCGCTCTGATTGGCTGGGATAGCCAAGCACCCGCTAGCTCAGCCAATCAGCTCTTTTCTGTCTTTTTACTGTATTTTGAACTGTCCCGCCTTTGATTTTGATTGGTCCAAACTTCTCCATAGGATATAATGGGACTTTGTCGCTCCTATTCTGATTGGTTAATACTCCTTCATAGGTTAGAATGGGCCACTGTCACTCCTATTCTGATTGGTCCAAACTTCTCCATAGGATATAATGGGTCTTTGTCGCTCCTATTCTGATTGGCTGGCTTCTGCCGACCAATGAGAATAGCTTAAACAATTTGAATTACTGTATTTCCCGGCAATTCTCTCTATTGCAATTCCCTATGTAGCGCCGGTCTCGGCGACAAACGCGTTGTTCGGGTTTTTAACTGCTTTATTTGTAAAGAAGGGTTCGGCTCTTTATCTGATAATGTTTTACACTTAATAAAAATAATTTTTTGATTAATACTTCATGCCGCACGGCGCTGAGCGCCGAGATTTCAGTGCGCCCATCTCTCCATAGACTATAATGGGAGAAGTAGCTCGCGCTCTGATTGGCTGGGATAGCCAAGCACCCGCTATCTCAGCCAATCAGCTCTTTTCTGTCTTTTTACTGTATTTTGAATTATCCCGCCGTGGATTCTGATTGGTCTAAACTTCTCCATAGACTAGAATGGGTCTTGTCGCTCCTATTCTGATTGGTCAATAATTCTCCATAGGCTAGAATGGGTCTCTGTCGCTCCTATTCTGATTGGCTGAGCTAGCCAAGTCCCCAGTAGCTTAACCAATCAGCTCTTTTCAGCATTTTTACAGTATTTTGAACTATCCCGCCATGGATTCTGATTGGTCTAAACTTCCCCATAGGTTTTAATGGTTCACTGTCGCTCCTATTCTGATTGGCCGGTTTATGCCGACCAATGAGAATAGCTTTCTGATTTTGAATTACTGTATTTCCCGGCAATTTCCAATATCCTAATTCTTGAATTAGGATATTGGAAAGTGATTTTGTTTTATGTATTTTTTATTTTTTAGGTTTCAGCTCTTTTCCTGAGAATGTTGAACGCCTTTATAAAGGCGATTTTTGATTCATACTCTGCACCGACATCTGGAATGATTTCTCGCTGTTCCAGCCTGTCTCGCATCGGAACTGTTTTTCGGCGCAGCCCCGCACGGCGCCTAAGTCCCACACTGCGCCCATGTCCCCGCACTGTGCCCCACACACACTGGCGAGGCGCAGGGAACTTTTCCCCGCATGTATGAGTGCGCTACCTCCGGCGGCGAATCATAGGCGCAGCCCCGCACTGCGCCTCAGTCCCCGCACTGCGCCCCACACACTGGCCAGGCGCGGCGGACTTTTCCCCGCATGTATGACCGCACTACCTCCGGCGCCGAATCCTAGGCGCAGCGCCGCACTGCGCCTCGGACCCGCACTGTGCCTAAAACACAGACGAGGCGCGGCTGACTTTACATTGTATGTATAAGCGCGCCCCGACATAAATCAGGCGCAGATTCCACCGGAAAACTAGCGGAAAGGTGCGCCCCGACCCGTCGGGATTCCTACATGTGGCCCTACGTGTCTTTGTGTATAGGTGGCTATGTTTTCCCAGTAGTGTGTGATCTCGGGACAGGCCCATAAACAATGGCGTAAATCTGCTGCTGGGGAGCTACAACGAAAGCATCCATCTGATGCAATCAGATGTATTCCCATACGGTGCCCTCTCAATGGGGTCAGGTACGCGTTATGTGCGATTTTGAGATTCATCTCTGCATAACGTGTAGAGGGAAGAAATTTATGGGCCATGGACAGAACAGTTAAAATAAAATTTGGTGTGAATTTTGGATCAATCGTCACCCATTTAGCCAATTGCGTCGGAGCATCCTCATATTCCAAATTTCCCAATAAAAATCTGTAAATATGTGATAGGTGTCCCCGTCTAGTTGGAGGTTTCAAGATGGTCCTGTCAAAGTCTGTGTCCCAGTCTGCGTCCGTCATTGGCCTCAGAACCCCAGTGCAATAATGGTTTGCCTGCAGGTAGTTAAAAAAGGGTATTACTATGTGGGGGAAGATCGCCTGTAGTTCTTCTAATGTATAAGGTTTGCGGGTCTGGGGATTTACCCAATCCTCTCGAGTTCTTTGGCCCATGCTGTACATTCGTCGGAACGTACCATGAGGTTTTCCGTTCTGAAATTCCGGATTATGAATCAACGACAAGTGTAATGAAAACCGGGGCGAAAATGTCTTAAGGGCCCTCATTTTATTCCAGGCTCTCCATACCGGCATCAGTAATGTATTAGTACGTATCTCCGGTGGGATCTGGCTATACTGTAAGTGCACAGAAACAATTAAGGATATATTTGGAAGGAACAATCTTTCCAATGAGCTGCTAGTGAACACTTTGGTGTCTTGTTTCCAATCCGCTAAGTACCTACCCAGTGCCACCAAACAATAATGCCTAATATTTGGGAACCCCAGGCCCCCATTCGTTTTGGGTTGACAGGACAGATGTAGGGGTATGCATGCCCTTTTGTTATGCCAAATAAACGCCCGATAGGGGGCATTAATTAATTTTTCATCCTTTGGTCTTATATAAATTGGTAGCATTTGGAGCAGGTACAGCAGTCTTGGAAATTCCACCATTTTTAAAAGGTTTGCTCTCGACATAAAGTTAAGTGTAATATGTTCCCACGTTTTCAACGTATGAGCCGCTGTCGAAATGTACTTCCTCAAATTATCCTGGTATATATTCGCCGGGTTTCTAGTTAATGAGATACCTAGATAAGTTAATGATGATGTGCACCACCGTATGTTAAATGAGGCTGACCACAAGGGTCTGGCAGGGCCCTTCAGAAGTAGACCCTCACTTTTATCCACATTTATCTTGTATCCCGAGAGGCGCACCCTATCTCCGATTGTTTCCAGGACATAGGACAAATTTTGTTTTGGGTTGGTTATCATAAAAAAACAAGTCATCTGCATAGGCAGTGAGTTTCAACGTTCGGTTGCATTTAGTTATGCCCTGGATAGATGATTCTTGTGAGATATAATATAGGAGTGGGTCAATTGAAAAATTTTATTGATATTTTAAATGATAGTGCAACACAAAGTAGCCAGTATTTGTGAAGAAAATGATACATACTTTTCCAAATGTTTGCAAAAAAAACGAAAGTGTGGTGTGTATATGTATTCATCCTCCCTAAATCAATACTTTGTAGAAACACCTTTAGCTGTGATGACAGCTGCAGTTTGTTGAGGAATGTCTCTACCAGCTTTGCGCATCTAGAGGCTGGAATTTTTGCCTCCTCTTGGAAAATAGCAATAGCTTAGTCTTATTGGTTGACGAACATTTGTGAGCAGCAATTTCCAAGTTTGATTGGACCATTTTAATACAAAAATGTGCTTTGATTTAAACCATTCAATTGTAGCTTTGTTTGCATATATGCTCCAGTCTTAATTTTTTGCAGTTTCTGACAGGTTTTCCCCCAGGATTGCTCTGTATTTATCTCCCTCTATCTTCCCATCAACTCCGAGCAGTTTCCAATCCTTGCTGAACCAAAGTCTCCCCCCAGCATGATGCTGCCACCACCATGCTTCACATTGGGGATGGTGTGTTCAGGGTGATGTACAGTGTTGACTTTCCTCCATACATAGCATTTGGGATTTAGGCTAAAAAGTAAAATTTTTGTCTTATCTAATCAAAGCTTCTTTTTCCACAAGCTAGCTGTGTCCACTACATTGTATTCTGCAAACTGTGAACGGGATGACTTATGGCTTAATTTCAAAAATGACTTTTTCTTTCCACTCTTTCATAAAGACCAGATTTGTGGAGAACATGGCCATACTTCCCAACTGTCCCGATTTTGGCAAGACATTCCCAATTTGAAAACAATGTCCCGCTGTCCCAGGATGACTGACAGGAGTTCCAAATTTTCATACCTTCCTGCGGGACAATTTAGAATTCCATGGGCTATCCCAGGTGGGTAGAGGTATGTCCCGGGGATTCAGGCATATGCCTTGAATCGCCAAGACTGCAATGTTCATTCCACTGTTTGCACGTCCGTGGGATGCACAAACGGTGAGCACAGACTTTCCGGCTCTCACGGACTCTTGCCCTGAGAGCTCACAAGTGTAGCAGAGCAATGGTTCCAGGGAAGCGTCATAAGACGCTCTCCTGACATCACTAGCTGCTGGGGGCTCGGATTGCCAACACTGGTAGTCTATATTCAGTCTATCTGCGGCATGAAGCTCAGCAGAGGAAGGTAAGTGATCTCCATCAGGGTGCTGGATAGGCTACTTAGCATCCAGGAAAGTGGAGTGGTGACCCATCCCCCACAGAATGCACACCGCTTTTCTGGGTGCCTGCATTTTGTGCGAGGTGATGCCCTATCTGTAGTTTGTGTTGTGTGTTTTTTTTTTTCTTACAGGTTTCCCTTTTGGACTACAACAGATTCGCTGGACTATATTGGACCAGCATAGCATCTAATTCTTTAATAAATTGTCAAAAAGGGCTAGTGCCAGGGAGTGTTTTTTTTTAAGTACATTTTTTTTTTGCTGTTTCTGTGGGGTGGGGGTGGGAGGGTCATTTTTTTTTTTTTCTCCAGTGTTTGTAATAGAGGCATCTGGCAGCTTGTTGTCACCCAGCAGTGGCTGACACAACCCCTGTCCCTATACCCCATTACCCAATGCACCAGGGGTACTGAGAAGAGTCAAGTTAGGCCATGTTCACACGGCTTAAAATGGGCCATATTTCGGTCCGTAATTACGCGCCGAAGTGCGCCAATTACGGGCCGAAAACGGCCCATTCATTACGGTAATTCACAGTTCTCATAGAGAACTATGGATTACGTCTCCTCGATAATTGACATGTGAATTACTAGCGGCGTATACGTGCTGCTGGCAATTCAAGTCTATGGGCCGGCGAAGTGCCGGCCCCCTGCTCAGTCCCCCGCTCCCGCCCCGCCCCCGGTCACACGGCGTACTTGCGGGGCGTAATTACGCCCTGCAAATACACCGTGTGAACATAGCCTTACCGTCAGAAGGCAGACTATCTAATGTGATGGTCCACTTATGATGCAGATGTGGGCTGGTATGAAGAGGCCAATACACATGGACCTTTCCATCATGATGGTTTCACACTTTTAATAAACGATTAAAAAAAACAAACAATGTGAGGTCCCCATTTTTAATCAGCCAAGATTGAAGTCGGAAGGTCTGTAAATATTGGTCTTTCCCACTCTAAAAATACCAGCCTGCAGCTGCCCCAGAAGTGAACCATCACATTAGATGATCCACCTCTGACAGTAACCTGGCTCTTCCCAGTACCTCTGGTTCTCTGGGTACTGAGATAATAGTGGCAAGGGGTTAGTGTCAGCCTTGTGGTAATGAAAAAAACAGTGCTGGCTGACACCAAGCCCCTGCAATAGTAATGAAGGCGTCTGACAGAGGCCTCTTCATTATCTACACTGGTCTGATCGCATTAGTACTAAACTCTGTCCCCTTGACCACTGAAGGCTGGGTTCCATAGCAAACTTTTAGTAATAGAGAGACGTCTGTCAGATTCATCTTTCACTGGAAATAAATGGTAAAAAAATACAACGAAACAACATAAAACTTTTTTTTTTTAAATAAACACTCCCAAATAACATCACTGTTTTTTTTTGTTTTTTTTAAACAATTTTTATTTGCAAGACAAATTTACAAAGAATATGTCATACATTCTTAATAGTATCTAATTGACATCACATGAATACATACATCTTTGTATGATAGAAGTTTGAGAAATGTCCTTGTCTTACAATTTTTAAACTGTGAATCAAAAAATAAGGAAAAACATCTAATAAACTGAAATTAACAGAAATTTGAACATCCTTTAGTCCTTCTTGGCTATTACTAAGGTCACTATTGCGCTAATAGACAAACTCCACCTGATATATCCACTGGCCAAAATGGGGAAAGTGGGGGAACAAAAAAAAATTTAAAAAAATCGTAAATCCCACATTACTTCTTCCAACCACTAGTCTTTAACTTCTAATTTTCCCAAGTTACCTGCAAGTTTCTCCTTTAGATAGTAAGAAGTATATTCAAAAGGTTTCATAATCTTGGTCAACTCCTGGTCGGTGAAGGCAAATTCCATAAAGTTCCTCCACTTTTTAACAAATTTTTTAATTGAGCCCTCTTTGGATCTTTCTGTATCCAATTTATCAAGGAAGAAAATTTCTCTCAATGTTCTGAGAACCTCCCCCATATCTGGACTACTTTCTTGCAACCAGTGCCTTAAAATGCACTTTTTAGCTACCAAAAGGGTAATATGTAGACCTTTATTTCCAGACAGAAGTCCAGCTTCCTGACCATCCCCGGAGCTGACCTGAACATAATGGAAAATAGTTGCCAAAGGGTCTTCTTCTATCTGCAGCTTCCAAATTTTCTGTATTAACTCTCGTACATCTTTCCAGTATTGTTTTAATTTAGGACACCTCCATAATCCGTGTATTAGGTTCGCCTTATCCAAACCACATTTCGGGCACGCTTTAAGATAGTGTGAGGGAGCATTTTTGTATGGGATGTCAAAGGCGTAAATTGCTTTATGCGCAATTTTAAAACTCATCTCTCTCCAACTTTCATTAATGATAGAGGTTCGTACTCTGTCTAAACCTTTTTGGATTTTCCAAGATGCATCATTGTCTCCAAGTTCCTTGTTCCAGGAAGTGAAAATTGTATCTCTCTTCCCTTCAATTTCTTTATCTCTAAGTCTGCCATATAATTCAGCCAGAGATTTACCAGATGAACTTGAACCCAATAACGCATCAAATTTATCATCTAATATAACATCACTTGTTGACAATTTTGAAATTAATCAAACACTGATCTGACTTAGTCCAGCGGGGAAACCTGTACAATAAAAAAAAAAACACTAATTGGCATTTGGCTGACGGCTATTTATAATGCCTAGGGCAGCATGAATACTGAATATGGCCCCGCAGATACCCTGTTTCCCCGAAAATAAGACAGTGTCTTATATAAATTTTTGCTCCTAAAGACGAGCTAAGACTTATTTTTAGGGGATGCCTTATTTTTCCATGAAAAAGAATTCACATTTATTGTTGAACAAAAAATCAACATGTATTAATATACTGTAGTGATTCCATCACAAACATCAGCATAAGCAGCCAAACTCTGAATTGCATAAAAAAATGCACGGGACTGGTATGAACTCTCCTCTGATGACAGTCTTTGGGAGATCGCGGAAAAAGTGGCTGCCACATTTTCTTTTTGGGGCAGTCCGCTAGCCCTGAGGGGAGGGTTTAAGGGGAGGTACTGTCACGGTTCACGCCATGGCCCATGCCTAGGAGCGCGGAAATGTCTGTGCCTCTGCTGGTGTTCCTGTTTCAACCTGGGTCCATGCCGCGGCTCCCGTTTTGGACTGCGGGCCTGGCCGGGTCCCTGCTGTGTCCCCGGCACCTGCTGCTGCTAGCTCACCTATGCTTGTTTCTGCTCAGGTCCGTGATCCTGATAGCGTCCTGCGTGTGCATGCAGTAGTTAAAGGGACAGAATCTGTACCATAACCTCTCCACACTTGCAGCAGGATCTGTCAGCAGCCTGAGTTAGAGCTGCTGACAGGTCCTGCAGTACGTAATACAGTACTATGGGGGAAAGATAATACTAGGTGATTGAGATTATACAGGAGGGAGGGCAGTGATGAAACTGGGGTGCGGGTATACTTGAGGGCTGGAGGGGAGATGATACCTGGGTGGGAGAGTAGAGGCAGGAGACAGGGTACCTTTGGAAGGGAGAAGTGTTTGTTTGAGAAGGGAGATGTGATCACTAGGGACAGGAGTGATGTGTGATGTGAGTATTATATCCGGACAGGGGATGAGGTGAGACCTTGGGTGGACGATATCAGGTGAAGGAGGTAGGGAGAGCTAATATAATAGGGAATTAAACCTGAAGGAGGCGAGGTAGATGATTCTTGGCACAGACATGGGTGTGATTAAATTTTCGAAAGGTAAGGAAAGTAGCAGAGGACACCTGGGAGAAAGGGCTACACATAATCCTGGATGAGGTAGAAAAGTCGACAATTTGTAGGATAGTGATTATTATTAAATGTTACTGATAAAGAATGATATATGAATAATTATCTTTAGATGATCCTGAGGTCCTTGGTAGGTTAGCAAAAAGAAGCGGACAGGGAGATGTGCCTGCAGGACCAGACTATCCATGGTTTGCTTGTAGTCTGTTACTATGGAGATGCATAAGTTCAAATAGGAGCTGTATGTAACAACAACAAAAACACTATAGAAAAAAAGGACGCAGCCGTTAGAGTTGGGCTGGCCAAACATTTCTGCACAGAGCGCCCTCTAAACAAAGGTCATCGATCTAAACATGACCAGAGATGACCTTCCATCCACAGGCGACCTTCCTGCCCATACAGGGGTAGCAGCGTTCGTCATCGGTCAATGTTGTATGACATCATGCTTGTAGACCAGAGTGGACTCCCCAAAACAGAGTCTCCATTCTTGTTATGGTGGGCCGGGGTGTAGCAGTGATTGCATTAGGATGGAAGGGTTAAAGGTTTGCAGCAGAATCGCTTCCAGTCTGCCTCTCGCCTCTCACTGACAAATAAACGATTGTCCACGTTCACTGCCCTATTAGAAAGAAGACATGAAAAGCTTTTTTGTTGGCCAGTTCCTCTGACTTCTGAAATACTGTAATGAAAGTTAATGGCACATGTGGAGAAGCTGGAAAATGAAAAGCGTGCATTATACAGGACAATGGCGCTGTTTGTCTGCACTGCATAACGTGACCGCTGTCTGCTCCGCTGATGTAGCTACAGACCCTCTGCTGTCTGTCACCAGTCACTGTATACAGCAGATTTTCCCGATTATTATAAGGATATTACAGTGTCACCTTTTCAGAAAATAGACTCAATTACTCAAGTCGCCATCCCCTAATATAATGTTGCTAGTTAATCAATCCCTATAGCTGCAGCATTGCTCTAGTGGAGAAAATAAAGATGCACAATAATACCCACACCCCTCACCACTCTTCACCCCCCCCCCCCAAAAAAAAAAAGAAAACAAAAATTTTCCAAGAGTGTCTCATTATTTTTTACTGTCAGGTACAATCAATGAACTACAGACCGCTTTGAGATCGCATCTCTGCTCACAATGTCCTCGTGTTCTATTATATTTAGGGAGGTCAGTAGCGGGGGGGGCGGGGCTGTGACAACTTCAGTCATTATGTAGGGGCTGCTTGTCAGCAGTAACACCAGGAACACTCATTTTGGTGCCTTAAAATTTGGAACCGTTTTTGAGTATATTTGAGGCGCGGATTCTAAAAATGACACCCGCTTTCTCCTATCAGCTCTAGATCTGGCACTGCCACCTTACCAAGTATATGCTGCTGAAAATGATGGTCACTCAGTATTGTACATGTTGGAAATTCATGTGAGCCAGAAAAGACATACATTTAAGACTATCGACGCACTGCACATGTTTTTAGTCGTTTTTTCAGCGTTTTTTCGTTTTCCGAAACTGCTAAAAAAAACGAGTGAAAACAGATCCCATAGACTGTAGTAGTAAAAGCATTCTGTACTCTCCTCAGAATGTTTTTTTTTTCTAGCTCATTTCTGCTCCCGGTCGTTTTTTGAAACATGTTGCAAAAAACACCAGATCAGGGCGGAAAATTTAAACCGCTGGATTTTATTTGTGCGTTTTTTGTACAGTTATGCGGAAAAAATGCCGAGGTGTTTTATGAATTTTGTATACATTATAAACTGCCCAAAACCGTCCAAAAAACCAGACCAAAAAAACACGGCAAAAGCCTCAAAACCAGCCAAAAACTCTTCGGAAACCCAGCTGCTTTGGACAAAATACTGACGTTACGTTTTTAGGTTTGGTTTTGGACAAGGTTTTTGTCCTGTGCTGTGGAGACCTAGACTAAAGAACACATACAAACATAAACATGAATGTACATGAGCAAATTGAATTCTATTCATCAGCACTAAATATTCATAAACAAATTAATCACAGAGTCATGTAATCAACATCTTCCAAAGTGGAGCTGCTGGAACAGAATAGATGGGATTTTCGGATTCTGCAGCACTCAGATACCCAGAATACGGTCAACATTTCTACGCACCCAAAAAATATTTTTTGGTTCCCCAGTGTAATTGATGGAATAGTTGTGGCTGTAGTACAGGGTGTGTGGATCTCATGACATTGTCATATCACTGTTATATTTGGTGATATCAGGAACAGGGGGTGGGTCTGTAACTACTCGGATTTGATCTCGGATGATCAGTACGTTCAAGTTGAATTCCACTATTAGAGACTCGGTAGATGCGGATTGATCTGAACTGTGATTGGTTTTCAGTTAGTCGCTGACTACAGAGAGTTTGGCCTCCAGTATTAGATGTTACTGTAGAACATATCTGCACAATTTAGCAGGAAGTGGAGGCCAAAACCAACCGGTACCACCCCAGATTGATCAGTGACTATTTTTGCGTAGGGTTTGTGCAAGCCCCACAGTCTGGTTTGGAGTCCGTGGGCCGCGTATTGTGCGCATGGTTGAGCTCCTTCATTTGTAGATGACAGTGTAATTATATTTCTATTATATCCAGGCTTGGACGGCCCGCAAAGAAAATGCTTGCTGGGTCCGGAGGCATGGCTGGCACCTGGGCATGGTAGGACCATATGTATAGCCGGCCTGGGGCTGCTTTTCTAGGGAAAAAGGCCTAGAAATAAAGCAGGAAGCAAGTGGCAGCATGTGCAGATGGGCAGTCATGTACTGTAGCTGATAGGCCCCAAAAATAAGCTTTACTCACCCAAGATCACCACTGATTATATTTTTATTTAGTCATGTCAGTAGCAGGGGGTGGGGCTGTGACAACCACTTAATTATTAAATAGAGGCAGGTTGTCAGCAGTAATAGATGGAATTACTGTAGCGTAAGGCTTGTCAGGACTTTTAGGTGGCGATGAATTTATATGACTATTATGTTATATTTAGCAGTGTCCGTAATGGGGGCGGGGCTGTGACAATAGAGGTTGATTGTCTGCAATACTTGGTGACCTGTTACAAGGTGTCTGAATTTCATGGATTTTTACATGACAGTGTAATTATATTAAAGTGATGTGGTTTTCAGTGATGTCAGTAACAGGGGGCGGGGCTGTGACAACCTCTATGATATTATATAGAGACTGGCTGTCAGCAGTAATTGATAGAAAAACTGTTACTATTACTACTATCAGGTGTGTGGATCTTAGAAGACAATGTAAATCTATTACTATTTTATTTAGTGAGGTCAGTAATAGGGGGCGGGGCTGTGACAACCTCTTAGATATGATGTAGAGGCTGGTTGTCAGCATTAGGTGTGTGGATCTTAGGACCTTTAGAAGACAATGTAAATCTATATTACTATTTTATTTAGTGATGTCAGTAACAGGGGGAGGGGCTGTGACAACCTCTATGATATTATTTAGAGGCTGGTTGTCAGCAGTGATTGATAGAATAACTGTTATTATTACTACTATCAGGTGTGTGGATCTTAGAAGACAATGTAAATCTATTACTATTTTATTTAGTGAGGTCAGTAATAGGGGGCGGGGCTGTGACAACCTCTTAGATATGATGTAGAGGCTGGTTGTCAGCAGTAATGGATGAAATAACTTTTACTGTAGCACAAGATGTCTTGGCATTTTCTACACATCTAACACCCACAGTGAGAGGATCCCGGAGTTCGCAGCATAATCCGCTTCCTGTTGCTTGTGATAAGACTTTCTTTGAACTTGTGGAATTAGGAATCTCATTCTGCCCCGAAGCAAATGCTATAAATAGAGACTGCAGAGCGGCTCCATCTCTGCGCACAGTTACTTGTCTAATGCTTGCAAAACCCAACATAATTCATTTTAGTCTAGAATTATGATTGAACTGTGAGTAGATGTAGGTGCCCACGTCATCTCCATAGGACCCTATGGGTGAGGGCAGGGGCTTGTTTACTGTGGTCATCAAAGGTATATTTTGTATCATGAAATATATATTCTCTGTTTCTGTGTCCACTCATAAATCCCAGCTTCTGTCTCTTTTCTTCCTGATCCTTCTGGTTCAAGATCCAGAACTGCAGTAAGCACTGACACCCAAGCTGCACAACTAGGGTCAGGATCTAATTACATTCAGGGTCTAATCCGGGTCATAATCCAGCTCAGACTGCACTACAGGGGAATAGGGGAAACCCATGATGGGCCCCTGAGCATAGCAGTCTGTGGCTGCTTTTTTGGGGGGAAATGCAGAGAAAGAAAGACAGAAAGTGATGGGCAGAGTGCCAGTCATGTGTAGTTATGTACAAGAACTGTAGCTTGGACCCCAAGAATCAGCTCCCCTGGTGGGGCCCAATAGTCCAATAAACTGGTGGGCTCCAGGAAACCCAGTCCGACACTGATCATAATTGTAATGATCTTGTAAAGAGTAAGACATTGGCTGAGCAGTATCACACACTATAGGTTTAGGTACAGCAGCAGCAGCCGTATTAAACTTAAAGGGATTGTCTCCCCTTAAAGTTTCGTAGATGCATCCTGTCACTTCCTGGTCAGACTGTCTGTAATTAGCATACAAGTTCTTGCATTCACTCCGTGTATTCAACTCTGTGTTTTCAGTCTGCTAATTAGTTTAGATTAGCTTAGAAGCTTCTCTGAAACTGCTAGCAGGAGGTTTATCTAAAGTAAACAGCAGTAATTAGTGTCTTTTGTCTGAAAGTTTAGATAACACACGCTGCTCTCACTCTGGCTGCTGTGACCTGTGTGATGATGTCACTCCCTGCTATCACATAGAACAAACAGCAGGGCAGAAGGAGTACACAGGTTTGTCACTGGGGGAACCAAATAGAGCCAGGAAGGTGATAAAATCATTTGTAGCTCCTTAGCAAAAAAAGATGAACAAAGCAATGTATTTGGAAAATGTCTTTTTAGTGTTCTCTACATTTTGAAAGCTATTCTTTGTAGCGAGACAACCCCTTTAATGAGTTTAGCTATAGCAGCTCAGCAGACATTATTACATCTGGTAGGCTTGGACACAGCAGCTCAGTATACTCAGTATACAATATTACAGATTTGTCTCTTAAATTTGCTGGCTCAACAGACCGTATCACACGTGACAGGCTTAGCTACACCTGCTCAGCAGACAGTGTTAAGCATGGTAGGCTTAGATACAGCAGCTCAGCAGAAAACCATGTCTTCAGGGTTAATAGATTCTGCTGATTTGTGGAGAAAATTCTGTGTTTATTCTATCAGTAGTTTAATAAGTGAAATCTGATGTGTAGAAAATGAATGGTTCCAGAGCTATGATGGAGAAGTCTCTTTCAGGGACATATTATTATTTTTTTTTTTTTAATTAGAAGCAAATGAAATATTTCCATTATGGAAACAGATCTGTTCTCATGGTTATCAGCAGCAGAGTACCGCAAGACACCAGATTCCGATTTTATATAAATTCCTCTTATATCTCTGAGCTTTATGCTTAAGATGAATCAACATTCTCTTTATTTATTCATTGAGAAATAATCTGCCGGTGGTAGGAGACACATTGCACCTCATGTCTCTCTGCTTCTTATGCATTTGATAGCCTTCCACCAACCAGGGCTGTGGAGTCTGAGTCGGTGCCTATTTTGCAGGAGTCTGAGTCGTCATAAAATGGACCGACTCCCAAAATATATAATAAGTTGGTCCAGTTAGTTCGATGCAAAGAGCTAGAGGAATTGGGTCTGGCCAGTGCTGCTGCGCCCATATCTACAGCCTTATCACATGAGGAGTGTAATTGATGACATGGAGCAGGCAAAGCGCTGCCCCAGGGGAAAAGATTCTGCTCCCATGGCAAACAGATTTCAGCAAAATTTTTCACCTGTTTTCAAAAAGTAGAAGAGTTCAACCTTTCATCAAAACTGACTGTGGCTGAGGCAATTCCTTTATACCCTGACATTGTTACAGTTGTTTCCCCTATGGTCATTGCTTTGCACCCAACCCAGGTTAGTGTAGAGAGGCCGTTCTCTAGCCTGGAAATAATGAGATCAGATGTGAGGTCATGTATGCAGGATCTGATGGAGGCAATACTATTTCTCAGAACAAATTCAGAGACTCCACAAATGTTCCTGCAGGGTTTTGCATATTTACAATTTTTTTGTGTCCTAAAGTCATGTCCAATAAATATATTTTACACTGACAAGCAAAATGGTAACAATGGTTTGAACTTGTGACTTTCAGGCTCCATATTTCACCATCCACTACAGATTTGTACATGAGGCTACTGTAATTGTATATACAGTCATCGTACATATCTTCTACATAAATTTGACTTGCAAGTATTTAGCATCTGCGTAGTTACAATTCTGCTCCTAAAAATCAAAGTGTTAATGTTTAGTATTTGGTTCGTGTTTGGGAACTCCACCTTTGGGTTTTCAATACTGCCTGAATCCTTCTGGGCTCTGGATCAGATTCAAGCATATCTTGACCAAAATCTGATCCCAGGTCTCTTCTACACATTCCTAATGTTGGTGCAGACTGGACTTGTATACAAATAAAGCTTTTTCTTCAACTCTACCCACAAGTGTTCAAAAGATCAAAACATTGTTACCCTTTTGCTTGTGTCTGTTGTACCTAAATAGCTTGATTATTGTATCATAAGGTGATAAACAGCCTGATGTTACCATTTTACTACAGTAAAGTTATCTCTAAAACATGCGCTTTGTATGAGGGAGTCAGGAGTCGGAGTCGGGAGTCGGAGGTTTGGGAAATTGAGGAGTCGGGGCTTTGGCTTGCCGACTCCACAGCCCTGCAACCAACTGCTGACTTTTGATATTTGAATATAGACCCTGTTGAGTCTTGGCGGCCACGGCTGGAGTGGAGCCTTGGCCTCCAACAGTGGTGTTGATTCTTGGGGCCCATTCTACAGCTACTGCACATGAATCTTGCTTTTTGCCTCTCTTTTTCTCCCTTTCTCCCTGAAAAGATACCTCAGGTCTGCTATTGTTAGTGGCCCCCCGTGTCCAGTGGCCCACCGGGGTCTTACCCTGTGAGCCTGAATATGGGCATTAATCTCAGCAAACAGTGTATAAAGGAGAAGTGTGTGCTGAGGATGTTATGATGCTGATGCAGGAAGACACTGGTATGATGTATGGTAGATGCCTCCATTACACGGAGGGGGATAGACTCCAGGGTACATTTAATGAGCAAAGAAATGCAAAGATTTCAGTACTTGTCCATATGAGATCAATGATCTCAACAGCATCTGTTCTTGGCCTCCAATCAGAGTCTGGAATCTGCCATATGGGATGTGGGGTGTTAAGCTGCCAACTGGAAAGTCATCTGACATCTTCAGCGGAACAAGAGTCCAAATAGCAGAGAGACGGGAACTTTGTTTTACTGTACGGATCACAGGAGGCGAAAGAGCTGACTGCTTGTCGCAGCTGCCTGGACTGAGTCTATGTGCAGAGAACAGGAGACGTGGTACTGTGCACTGTCCATATATATATATATATAGAGAGAACGAGAGAGAGAGAGCACATGCTCAGCATTACATTTCTCATATAGGAGAAGAGCAGTGGTACTGTGCACTGTCTATAACCCCCAAATACTAAAAGAAAATTAGAATTACACTCAGTATTCAGAACAATGGAAGTAGAACTGTGCTTTGTATATACAGAATAAGAGCAGATAATGAGAATTGCATCTATCATACCGGCTCAGAATGGGTAATGTAATTCATTACGAAGAACCATGTCGGTGTGTGGGGATTTATCGCCTTTTACACCTCAATGGGTGTTTCCATATTTCAAAAGCCTTATGGGAAGAGGGCTGAACTCTCCAGTGCCTTCTATTGGATGTAGCAATCCTCAAGTTGCATGTGAAATTCAAATACCCAATGAAGTGTAAAAGACATACATTACCCCTTCTGAGCCAATCTCAATTCCTCTCACCTAGCCAACCAGTAAGTTCTACTCAGCACTGATGAGGAGCAACACCCCGAAACAGCTGTCGGCGACTGAACGAAACTGGCATGGATTGAATCCTTTTCACAAGGCTCAGTGAGTCAGATGTGACTTGAGGATTGCTACATCCAACAGATGGCACTGGATAGTTCAGCTCTCTTCCTATAAGCCTGGAAAACAGAAGAGAAGTGGTACTATGCACTGCCCATAGATCCCAAATATTGCCTGAAATTTAGAATTACACCAAGCATACAAAAAGAGACAAGTGATACTGTGCTCTGTCCAAATATACAGAGTAAAAGTGGGTTCTGAGAATTACACCAGAAGTGTTACTGTGCACTGTCCATAGATACAGTATATGGGTAGATGCTGAGAATATGATCCAGGGAGTTAAATAGTTTGAGTAATTTGTGATAGAAATGTTTTTCTCATTGCTGTTGGTTATTTCATAGTTTCATAGTTTGTAAGGCTAAAAAAAGACAAGACGTCCATCTAGTTCAGCCTGTTGTGCTAAGGTGTTGATCCAGAGGAAGGCAAAAACCCCCAATGAGGTAGAAGCCAATTGTCCTCATTTTAGGGAAAAATTCCTTCCCGACTCCAATCTGGCAATCAGAAAAATCCCTGGATCAATGACCCCTCTCCTGAATCCTAGACACTATAACTTGTTATATTATTACGCTCCAGAAATGCATCTAAACCATTTTTGAACTCTGTTATTGAATTCACCATGACAAGTCCCTCTGGCAGAGAATTCCATAGTCTCACTGCTCTTACAGTAAAGAATCCCTTTCGATGTTTATGTAGAAACTTTCGTTCCTCAAGACATAGAGGACGCCCCTTGTTCTAGATACAGTCCTGGGTATAAATAAATCTTGGGAGAGATCTCTATATTGACCTTTGATGTATTTAAACATATTTATTATGTCCCCCCGAAGCCTTCTTTTCTCTAAACTAAATAACCCCAATCTTGTCAATCTTTCTGGGTACTGTAGTCCACCCAGTCCTTTTATTATTTTTGTTGCCCGCCTTTGTACCTGTTAAAGCTCTACAATGTCTTTCCTGTGCACTGGTGCCCAAAACTGTACACAATATTCCATGTGTGGTCTAACCAGTGACTTGTATAATAGGTGAATAATGTTCTCATCATGTGTATGTATACCCTTTTAAAACACCCCATGGTCCCTATTTGATCTGGCAGCTGCTCCCTGACACTGGCTTCTACAATTAAGTTTACTGTCCAAAAGGATTCCCAAGACCTTCTCCATGTCACTTTTACCCAGTGTTTTTCCATTTAACATGTAATCATGTAATGGATTTCTCTTCCCCATGTGCATAACCTTGCATTTATCAGTGTTAAACCTCATCTGCCATTTCCCTGCCCAGGCCTCCAACTTATCCAGATCCCTTTGTAATAACATATTATCCTCTATTGTGTTGATTACTTTACAGAGCTTAGTATCGTCTGCAAAGATCGATATTCTACTGTGCAATCCCTGTGTAAGATCATTAATGAAAATGTTAAAGAGGATAGGGCCCAATACTGACCCTTGTGGTACCCCACTAGTAACAGCGATCCAGTCTGAGTATGTACCGTTAATTACTACCCTTTGTTTTCTATCAGTGAGCCAGTTGCTTACCCACTTGCACACATTTTCCCCCAGTCCAAGCATTCTCATTTTATTTACCAACCTTTTATGTGGCACCGTATCAAATGCTTTAGAAAAATCTAGATATATGACATCCAGTGCCTCACCCCGATCCAGTCTAGCACTGACTTCCTCATAGAAGCTGATGAGATTAGTCTGACAGGACCGATCCTTCATAAACCCATGCTGGAACGGCGTTATACATTTATTTTCAGTGAGATACTCCAGGATAGCATCTCTGAGAAAACCTTCAAACATTTTACCTACTACAGAGGTTAAGCTTACTGGCCTATAGTTTCCTGGATCACTTTTTGACCCCTTTTTGAATATTGGCACCACATTTGCTATGCGCCAATCCTTTGGGACATACCCCGTTATTAGACAGTCCATAAATATTAAGAATAGGGGCCTATCTATGACATTTGGTCTGGTAACATACAGTGTTGGGCTCACCAGATGAGTTGTCTCTTGAGGCGCACCCAACAGCTTCTGTACAAGACTGCACATAATGCATATGCCTCTTGCGTTCTGCCTCTCTTTCCCCCTGACATACTTAGGGGCCCACCATACCCAAGGGCCAACTAGGGATTCCCCTGCTTTACTCTGCTTCACAGCCAGGTAACCTAGAATACCAGCATCTATCTGGTTCACTGGGACCCCATGGTGCCTGGCTGTCATGAGTGGTTCTACCAGACTTTTTGGAGATATTAAGGAGATCATTGTTTACAGCCCCTGTCCCCTGCAACCTTTGTAATATGTGCGCTGCCCATAAAAATTCTCAGCCTGGATGGTCTGAATCCTACAAACAGGACTTCCTACATAAATCTCTATAGACGCATCTCAGCCTGGATATGATAATGTGTTCCAGTTACTGTCAGCGTGAGTTCTGCTTGCACAGCATACAGGGAAGATGACGTCTATCCGCAGCAGAGAGAAGTCGTCAGGATTCCAAATCTAGTATCTCCATCTCAGAATGAATACGTTCCAGGCTCACAGATATGTACCGCCACGTGCAGTGTCGGACTGGGGTGTCTAGGCCCCACAGGTGGAGTTGATTCTAGGAGCCCACCAGTTGAACCTTTCCAGGGCCCACTGGTGGAGGTTACTTTAGGGGCCCACCCTACAGCTACTGTAATTGACAGTACATGCCTCCTATACTTTGCTTTTTGTCTCTCTGCTTTTCTGCCTCTTCCAAGGATGTATATGCAGTTATAAACAACATAGGTCTCCCATGCTCAGGGGCCCACCGGGGTTTCCCCTATTCCCCCGAGGGTCAGTCCAAGCCTGGCCATGTGTAAAAGCAAATATCCTCCATGTAGGATTTTTAATGTTGTGTCAGCTTCTGTAAGCCGGTCACACAGTATATACAGGTAAAATGAATGGAGTTGTCCTTTTGCAGTATATTGCAGCCACCTGATATTGTATGGACACATGCAGTTTTGTGCAACTAGGAACACATTACAGACCATGCAGTTGCATAACTATGATAATAGTTCACGATTTATCACCATCAGGCTGTTGCCATAAGAAAAAAACGTACCATTTTCTTTCAGGAAAGTAGCTTCATACTCGCCGTAAAGACTTATTCTGAGATTTGTGTATATTAGGGAAAACGCCTTTAGTAGGAACAGAAAAATAAAGCATCTGCCATATTGTGATAATTAAAATCCAAACCGTAATAACTGCATAAACCCATCTCATTTATCTTCATCCATCTGTTTACTACTATTGTGGGTAGACGATCACAGGTAGAGTCAGCAAAGGGGTCCTCCAGTATTTTCAAAATTTCATTAGACAGTGAGTGGGGTGAGGTGGAATGGGGGGGTGATTTAAAGACGAGCAAAAAAACCTTATCTTTTAAACAAACTGGGTGCCGTGGAAATGGGGCACCTGCTGATAATGTCACAAGCAGTGATCACGTGATGATGTAATCAATCAGAGGACTCAGCAGTCACGTTCTATCTATTTATCTATCTATGTGTATGTACCGTATGTATAATTTTTTTTCCAATAAACCCTGATGAGCTTTTGAAAATATTTAAACACCCCCTTTAAGATCCAAAGTTGGGGTCAGGTGACCAGTTCAGATGCAAATGATTAGAACATGCAAAGGGTCTTTAAAGGGGTTGTCTCACTACAAAGAATAGTTTTCAGAATGTAGCGAACACAAAATGAAGACGTTTTCCAAATATATTGCTTTGTTCATCTTTTTTTGTTAAGGAGCTACAAATGATTTTATCACGTTTTGAGGGCTCTCAGGTTTCCCAAGTGACCGACCTGTGTACTCCTTCTCCCCTGATGTTTGTTCTATCTGATAGCAGGGAGTGAAGTTATCACACAGGACCTGGCCAGCAGTGAGAGCTTGTGTGTTATCTGATCTTTCAGACAAAAGACAGTATTTACTCTACTGTTTACATTAGCTCAGAAGCTTTTCTGGACCTCAGAGAAAGTAATTAGCTAATCTATAAACATTAATAAACAGAGAAGTCTGAATACACAGAGCTCATATGCTAATTACAGACAGCTTGACCAGAAAGTGACAGAGCAAAGCAGCATTATTTTACTCATGTATCCTATGAAACTTTGAGATGAGACAACCCCTTTAAGGACATGTTCCTTCAGGTTTTTGAAGCCAATGCCAGATACTGATCATAGATGGAGAACACATTAGGCTCCTGTCACATTTTGTTTATGCCCCCCACACCTGTTTTTTGTATCCGTTGGGATCCCATAAAAAAATAATTGCGATGGATCCTCCGGCAGGACCGTGACAGTGCCATAGACTTCTCAGCTCCTGCATAGGACACACAAGAATAGCAGAACTGTATATGTACGTTAAATAGGGCAAACATAATCCAATGAAGACTCCCTGAAAAATTATTGTTATGCAATTAAGTCACAGAAACTTTAAAGGCATGTTCACCTGGGTGATTACATTGATATATATATATATATATATATACACTCACCAGCCACTTTATTAGGTACACCTGTCCAACTGCTCGTTAACACTTAATTTCTAATCAGCCAATCACATGGCGGCAACTCAGTGCATTTACGCATGTAGACATGGTCAAGACAATCTCCTGCAGTTCAAACCGAGCATCAGTATGGGGAAGAAAGGTGATTTGAGTGCCTTTGAACTTGGCATGGTTGTTGGTGCCAGAAGGGCTGGTCTGAGTATTTCAGAAACATGTGATCAACAGGGATTTTAACGCACAACCATCTCTAGGGTTTAAGGAGAATGGTCCGAAAAAGAAAAAAACATCCAGTGAGCGGCAGTCCTGTGGGCGGAAATGCCTTGTTGATGCCAGAGGTCAAAGGAGAATGGGCAGACTGGTTCGAGCTGATAGAAATGCAACAGTGACTCAAATAGCCACCCGTTACAACCAAGGTAGGCAGAAGAGCATCTCTGAACGCACAGTACGGCGAACTTTGAGGCAGATGGGCTACAGCAGCAGAAGACCACACCGGGTGCCACTCTTTCAGCTAAGAACAGGAAACTGAGGCTCCAATTTGCCCAAGTTCATCGAATTGGACAGTAGAAGATTGGAAAAAACGTTGCCTGGTCTGATGAGTCTCGATTTCTGCTGCGACATTCGGATGGTAGGGTCAGAATTTGGCGTCAACAACATGAAAGCATGGATCCATCCTGCCTTGTATCAACGGTTCAGGCTGGTGGTGGTGGTGTCATGGTGGGGGGAATATTTTCTTGGCACTCTTTGGGCCCCTTGGTACCAATTGAGCATCATTGCAACACCTTGTGGAATCTATGCCACGAAAATTGAGGCAGTTCTGAAGGCAAAAGGGGGTCCAAACCATTACTAGCATGATGTACCTAAAAAAAGTGGCGGGGAGTGTATATATATATAATATATAATATATATATATATTATATATATATATATATATATAAATACATTTTTCTCTTGATGATTTGGTGCAGATTTTCCACTGTGGATTACTCTGAGAGAGAGCCGAAACATCGTCTGTTAACATGTTGGAATAAACACCTGATTTTTTCACCGTTACCTGCTGAGTGCTGCGACATTTTTTGGATTTTATTATCAGTGAAGTCCTTGAGCCGGTCTTGTCTGGTTGCTGGCACCCCGTTAATCTATATCTTGGAAGATAGTGCTGCTGGATTTTTTCTTTTATATATATATATATATATATATAGATTTTTTTCTCTTGATGATTTGGTGCAGATTTTCCACTGTGGATTTTATTTGCAGCAATGCTATGGACCCAAGTGAACCAACCCTAAGGTTATATTCAAACGTCAGACTTTTCCAATCAGAGGTGGTGTTTGCCTTTGATTTGGACGTAGATTTACCCAATTTCAGTTGATTTCCGAACCGCCGTTTTTACAAAAAAGTTTGAACAGGTTTATTCTTTCCGCCGTATTTTAGGTTGAAAAATGTGTTCCAAACATTTCTATATCAGATCCACATCCAAAACCTATCGAGATGAACAGGACTCCTTTTCTGACTGTAAAGATGTTGTAAAAACAACCTAAAATCCACATTGTAAACCACGTCAAATACTTGTTGGACAATGCGGTTTAAGGATTCAAAATTCGACAAGTATTTTGACAGGTTTCGTGTGGCCACAGCCTAAGGCCTCGTTCACACGGCTTATTTTGCCGCGGATTGGCACCGTACTGCGCGCCGGATTTGCGCTGAAGTACGGCGCCAATCCGTCGGAGTAATTACGGTAATCCACTGCTCTCATAGAGAACAGTGGATTCCGTCGCTCCTCCCCGCTCGGCGAATGCGCCGCGGGGGGAGAAAGTGACATGCACATTATTTACGGCGCGGACGCGCCGTAAACAATGCATTGTCTATGGGGCCGGGGAGCGGCGCCCCCGCCGCGCTCCGGCCCCACCCCCGTCCCGCCCCTTATTCACGGCGGATTGGTGAGCGCAATCCGGCTCACAAATCCGTCGGGAATAAGCCGCGTGAACACGGCCTAAAGGTGGACATATTTAGAGTATGTTTTATCGTAACATTTTCCAAAATCTGAGGAAAATGTTACAATTTTGCAAAACCAGTGAACTTTGCCACATTTATAAAATGATTCCACCCTAGTTATAATAATATATACTACGTACAGCTTTTGAAATTCCGAGAACATTGCACCTGTTTGGCATCTGCACAGTCTTCATCATAATGTTGGTGTTTGGGTGTTGCAATCTGTGTGGTCTCAGCAGTATCACCAATAGCAGTGTCAGATCTAGTAACAGAAGTGACCGCAACACTGCTTTCAAAGAGAAAAATTAAGTGTGATGTGCATTAATAAGAAATTATATAGAGAATACAGATAATAGACAGTGCTGTTAATTGTGGTATTCAAGTAACATGTCAGACATAAAAGGCGACATGTATGAAGTCGAATCCGTACTTTTTTTTTTACTTGGCGCCGACACCAGAGGTCTAAATAGATATAGAAGAGTGTAGAAAACGATAGATTTTTGGCGCATTACATAGAGCTTAATGCGCCAAGTTTGGCGCATTACACTCTATGTCCATACAAACTTTGGCGCATTAAGCTTTATATAATGCGCCAAAAATCTTCATACGGTCATATTCTACACTCTTCTATATCTATTTAGAACTGGAGTGTCGGCACCAAGTAAAAAAAAGTACGCATACGAATTCATACATGTCGCCCAAAGTGTTATATAAGAAGGAAAAGCAACATACGTCCATCCAGTTTATTATCCTGCAGAGATGGTCCAGAGGAAGTCAAAAGACCCTCATGAGGTAGAAGCCCATTGTTCCCATCATAGGAGAAAAAAACATTTCTTAACTTGAAATCTGACAGTCAGAATAAATCCCTGGATCAGCAATATTTCCCGAGAAATTGATTTATTACAACTAGATAGCAAGTAGTATTATACTCGTTAGATTTTGTGCATACAGGGCTATATTATAGCAAATAAAGGTTTTCTCTCAATATCACAGCAGCTATATTCTGGTACTTATGGTCAGTAATCTAGTATTACAATTCTTACATGTATGTGGCACTATCATAGTAATTATATTCTTATACATAGGAGCAGTATTATAGTAGTTATATTCTTGTACATAGGAGTAGTATTATAGTAGTTATTTTCTTGTACATAGGAGACAGTATTATAGTAGTTATATTCTTGTACATAGGAGTAGTATTATAGTAGTTATATTCTTGTACATAGGAGCAGTATTATAGTAGTTATATTCTTGTACATAGGAGTAGTATTATAGTAGTTATATTCTTGTACATAGGAGGCAGTGTTATAGTAGTTATATTCTTGTACATAGGATACAGTATTATAGTAGTTATATTCTTGTACATAGGAGGCAGTGTTATAGTTGTTATATTTTTGTAAATAGAAGGCAGTATTATAGTAGTTATATTCTTGTACATAGAAGGAAGTATTATAGTAGTTATATTCTTGTACATGGAGGCAGTGTTATAGTAGTTATATTCTTGTAAATGTGGGCAGTGTCACAGTAGTTATATTGTACATATGTGACGGTATTCTAGTTATATTCTTGTATATATGGGGCAGTATTATAGTAGTTATATTCTTGTACATAGGGGCAGTATTATAGTAGTTATATTCTTGTACATAGAAGCAGTATTATAGTAGTTATATTCCTGTACATAGAAGCAGTATTATAGCAGTTATATTCCTGTACATAGAAGCAGTATTATAGTAGTTACATTCTTGCACATAGAAGGCAGTATTATAGTAGTTATATTCTTGTACATGGAGGCAGTGTTATAGTAGTTATATTCTTGTAAATTTGGGCAGTGTTTATGTAGTTATATTGTACATATGTGACGGTATTCTAGTTATATTCTTGTATATATGGGGCAGAAATTAAATAGTAGTTATATTTTTGGGAATTTGGGGCTTTTTTTATATTATTTTTTATTTTTGTTACATAGGGGGCAGTTTTTAAAGTATTTTATTTTTTTCCTGGGGGCCCATATTATATTTGTTTTTTCCTTCTGGTGTTATTTTTGGAAGCAGTTTTTAATAGTAGTTTTATTTTGAAAAATGGGGCAGTTTTAAGAAATTTAAATATTTGAAAAATTTTGCAGTTTTAAAATTTATTTTTATTGAATAAAAGGGGGCGGTTTTTTTTGGGGTTTTTTATTTTGTAAAGGGGGGGCAGTATTATAGTATTATATTTTTTTGGGAAATAAGGGGCCGTTAAAAATTTTTATGTTATATTTTTTGTACATTAAGGCATATTGTATATTTTTTATTCTATAAAAGGGGGGCCCCGTATTTTTTGTAGTTATATTTTTGGTAAAAGGGAAAGCAGTTTTAAATAGTAGTTATTTTCTTGAAAATTTGGGGGCCGTGTCACATTTGTTATTTTTTGAACATAGGGTGACGGGTATTATTTTATATTCTTGTTATATGGGGCAAAAATTATATTATTTTATATTTTTGGGAAACATAGGGGAAGTATTATAGTTTTTTATATTCTTTTTACTTTGGAACAGTATTAAAATCAGGGTTGGGGAGTGGGAGTCGTGGAGTGGGGAGTCGGTCCCCTTTTTTTGGGGTGGTTTTTCGGAATAAAATTAGACCGACCCCGGGACTCCAAAATATTTAAAAAATTTTGGTTTTTCCATTGGGTTCTTTTGCAGTATGTGCGGA
Organism: Phyllomedusa bahiana; assembly: GCA_025379985.1. Classification (NCBI taxonomy): domain Eukaryota; kingdom Metazoa; phylum Chordata; class Amphibia; order Anura; family Hylidae; genus Phyllomedusa; species Phyllomedusa bahiana. The sequence goes on along the minus strand of JAODAL010007188.1, from coordinate 26,338 downwards.
AAAATAATTTCATAAGTTTTTGGGTAAAAATTTAATGAAATGCCCTGAAAAGGGCCCTCCCTTTTTTCCCTTTAAATAACCCAACTGGGGCTTTTAAATTAAAATAAAATTTTTGGGGGCTGCATTTTTATGTAAATGCTCATTTTGGTAAAGCTTTTTTTGTACGGGATAAAGGGGAAAAAAAGCACGGGGAAAGGAAAGGGCCCTTGCATAAACAAGTTTCTGTAGAAAAAAACGGGATTAAAGAATTTTTGCTTATTTCCCAAAAAGGGACATTTATAAAAACCAAACCCATTTTTAAATTTTTTTTTGGGGTTCAGTAGATTTTATTTCCATTCTTTGAACTATAAAACATTTTCAGGGGTTCTTTCACTAAACGGGTTTTCTTGGAAACCCTCAAAACCAGAAAGCCTGTTATTGTTTTACCCTGAGGGGGAAAAATCACCCCCCACAAAAATGATGGACTGATTTTGAGTAAAAACTTAAAAGGGGTTTAAAGCACCATTTTCTGCATAAGAAAATTATCCCAAGTGTTTAAACTGTAAAGACTGGAAAAGCTTGACTTTACCCTTAAAATTGTTTTTTGGGGGGAACCCCAAATTTCCGGCTCTGCCCAAAAAAGGGGTTGGGAAGTTAAAAATATGCTAATCACTCCCTTGGAGACCCACCCACACCCTGAGGATCCCAAAAGTGACTGCTTGTCACCCAGTAAAATCTCGGGGCTGAAAAAAACATTTTTAAAGGAAAAGTACTTTTAGCAAATCTAAAACTTTTTCAATAAACTTTGCAAAAAATAATTTGGGTCCAGTATATTTTCCCCTTCTTGTAGGGCTTCATGTTTTTTTGCTTCCCCTCTGACTCTTGTTTGGAGAGTTTTAGCTGCTCTGTTTGGCTTTTTTAAAATCCCTATACATAAAATTTTTTAAGGGGGGAAATTTTTTTTCCTAACATCTCATTTTTTAGAAATACGAAACACAAAATTGTGAAAAAAGTACTGTAGTTTTTAAAACCCTTTTGGGCCAAAGCACTGCTAGTATTTTATTTTGTAACTGGGAAAGCAGTATGAAAAAAAAAAAACCCCCCAGGGCCGATTGTATAAAAACTGCCCTAGGTGTAAAAATTTTTGTTGCCCATAAAAACCCAATTTCAGAGTCCCCCTTTTTAAAATGCCCTTGGAAAAATTTAAAAGGGCGAGCTCTGATTGGTTGTTTTGGGCAACAAAGAAAGTTTTAGACCAAGCCCATTTTCATCCCATCAGGTTTGAACCCAGGGGAAAACCCTTTGATTTGAAAGTTTTGATAAAGATATCTTTTTAAAAACACTTTATTACAAACTTTTTTTTTGTCATGCCCATATTTTTACAAATTAAATTTATGAAAAAGTTTGTTTTTTTTTTCTACCCCAAATTTTTATTTTCGTTTATTTTTCAGAGATTAAACAATGGGCCTTTTTTTTTTTTCTAGGCCCAAAAATTATTTTGGGGAGAATTTTTTAAAATTTTTAAAATTTGTCTAAAAAAGCTTCCAAGAATCAGCTGTCCTTTGACCTTTTTCACACTGAGGGAAAGGGAAAAAAAAAAATTTTTTGTGTGTCAGGTAAAGATAAGTGCCCCAAAATTTAAAAAAATGCTGTGTTTGCCCAAAATCAGTGAAATTTTTCGGAAGGAAAAAAACGCCCCAAAAAAGCGCTTCCAATCTAAAAAATTTTTAAAAACGTTCCACCCAGAAGTTTTTAAAACCCTGTGATGAAAAAGGATCGGAGGGGACACCAAAAAAACCCAGTGCCCAGCATTTTCCCGCCAGGCAAAGGAGGACGAAAGAGTGCCCTCAAACATAAAGAAAACAAGATATTTTGTAAGTGCCCAAAATTACTGAAAACAATGACACAATGTTTTTTAAAAAAACCAGCTCATCCCGCTTGTTGTGAAGGACGGGGTACCTTTTACCCTTATTTTTTCGCCCAGCCTTTACAGCTTTTTTAAGGGGGAAAATGGCCCGAAAATTTGGTGTTTCTCGGGAAAAAAGAAAGTTTTAAAAAATTAGTAATTAAAGAAGCCTTTAACCCAAAAAGAAGATCTTAAAAAATTCTAAAGAGACGCTTTATATTTTCTTAAAAAGGAAATGCCGAAACCGTAAACAGAGTGAACTTTTTTTGTTTATAAAGGGTTTCGTTTTGTTTGTGAACAAAAAAAAAATTGTTTAAAGACGTGGCAGTAAAGGACACTAAAGCCATCCACCACAGTTTTTCTCCCAGGCCTTAGTGGAAAAAATTTTTCTAGAAAAGATTTTGAACCAAAAAAAACAAAATTTTTGCAAATTGTAAACAGACAAGCTTCAAATTTTTTGACACGTAAAATTTAAAAACTAAATAAATTTAGAAAAAGGGAAAGGGTGAAAAAACCCAGTTAGAAGAAATTTTTTGGTTTTTCATTATGTGTGAAAAGGAAGGCCCCCGTCCTGATCTTGTAACTAGGGAACAAACAAATTTCCTACAGAACAAAAAAGCAACATGATACTCTAAATTTTAAAATTTTGGGGAAAGCTGTTTTCCAAAATTCTGTCATATTTATCACATGCGGCTTTTGCCACCACTGCACCCTGGCGATAAGAGACAGTCTGCAAGAGGGACTTTGCGGAAAATCTGATTGGCAAGGTGAGGCAATTGGTTTTATTGCCCCCAAACCCCCAAAAAATTGATTCCTTCTGAAAAGCCCGTGCGGGGAAAAGGGGAAATTTTAAAAATTTCAAGCCACTGGGTTGGGGCAGTATTATTTGATAAATTTAACGTTTAAATTTGAGCTAAAAATTTTTCCCTTTGGGGGCCCAAGGCCAACCCTAATGGTGACTTTTAATTTAAAGGGTAAATGGAAAAAGTGGTGAATTTAAAAAAAATGTTTTCAACCCCCCATTCACAGGGGACCAAAAAAATTACAACTGGGGATTTAACCCCAAAAAATTTTTCTTAAAAGGAATGGAAAAACTTGCTTTTTAAATACCCCCAAAGAGGAGGCTTAATCGCAGATGGCATTGCTGCTTTCAATAAAAAGGAGAGAGAAAATGTTTTTTGAAAATTTAAAAATTTTTTTGGGCCCAGCTGTTTAGGGTCCCCCCAAGTTTACGAAATTTTCCCGGGATGAACAACAATTACAAAAGGAAAAAAGAAGCTATGACTGAGGGTAGAAAAGGGGGAAATTGAGTTGGGTCTACAGGACTCCCAAGAAGGGAAAATTTGGGGGTAACCCCCCCCCCCCCCCCCTTTTTCCCCCCCCCCAGGGGGGATGCTGCCCATTTTTTCCCCAGCCTCATAGTTTGAAGAGATTTAAACTTTGATAAGTTTTTTGGGTTTGAAGGGGGGCAAAGGGGGGGGCCGCGGGAAAAAGTTTTCCCTCCCCAGCAAAAAATACTGTTTTTTCAGAAAAATTTTTCCCTTTTGCTTCAAAAAGTAGAAGTTTTTCAACCCGATCTTTCAAAAAACCTGGGGCCCTTTGAGGAAAATTTCTTTAAAAAACCCCCGGGTTTTTTTAGAGAAGTTGCCCATTTTGGCACCGTTTTTGCCCCAAAAAACCCAAATTTATTTGTAAAGAGGTTTGTTCCCTAGCCTTAAAAAAATTGGGATCTTTTTTAGGTAAACTATGAAAGGGGATCTAAAGGGAAAAGGCAATACTTTTTTCAGAACAAATTCTTTAAGACTCCCCAAAAATGTTTTTCCCAAGGACGTTGTTGTTGAAAAACTTTTTTTTTTTTTTCCCCCATTTTCTGAAAGCTTTTTGATATTTGCAATTTAATAAAGTTTTTTTTTTTTTTAAAAGTTGAACCAAAAAAATATATTTTTATATTCTACCAAAATAGCTTTTTGGATTTAATGAAAAACCAAATTAAGGGATGGGATAAAAAGTTTTTAAATTTTAAAAGGGTTTATTTTTAATTTTGTATGAGGGGCGGAAAAGTGGGTTTTTTTTAAAAAGGGGAAATTTTTGGAGGGGGGCAAAAATTTTTTCCGGGGGAATTTTAAAAGGTTTTTTTTCCCCGGGAACTTTTATAGAAATTTATATTCCTTACAAAAGCAGTTTTTTATAGAAGTTACATTTTTTTCACAAAGGCATATTTTTTGGGGTTTTTATATTCTTGTACCCATACAGTAATTTTGGGGTTTTTTTTTTTTTTTTTGCACTTAGTTTTGTTTTCACATTTGGGGGTGTTTTAAAATTTTTTATTTTTTGGAAAATTTAAATTTTGGGCAACTTTATAACCGGCTTTTCCCTCCTAAAAGTAGGGTTTCACTGGGGGGTTTTTGGACACAAATTTCCCTACGGGGGGAAATTCGGCTCCGTATCTGCACCCAATTGCGACAGTAAAGTGTTTTTACATTTTTCCCTAGGGAAAATCACCCATGGCCTTTTTCAAAATGGCCCCAGGGGCCCCTAGATACCCTGTTTGGGTTTTTGGAAAATAAAAAATTTTTCTTGTTTCCCCAGTACACCCAGAGATTTAAAAACCCCCACCCTTGCCCAATAAACAGTAACAAATGCTCAACTGTGTAAAGAAACGGGATAGATAAAAACCGCCCTTAAATAATTTACCCCCCTTTTGTTGATTTTAAACCCCAAAAAAAAAAATTGTGGATTAACAATTTTTTAATTGTTAAACAAAATTTTTTCAAAGAAATTTTATAAAAAAAAAAATTTTAAATTTTAAAAACGGTTTGTCCCGGTGGACGGGGAGCTTGCAGTCTAATCATTTTTTAAGGGTTTCCCTGCAGCTGTACGGGAAAATATTTTCCTCACCCAAACCAATGTGCCCCAATTTTTTTGTGACCTTCTGTTATAAATAAGTCTTTGGCTGTGTCCATTTCTTGGTAGTGCTTTTCCCTTTGAAAATTTAAGGGGGGGGCACCCTCTCTAGGGGTTGAGAATTTTCCCAAATCTGAAGTTTTTGGTTTGCAACCCTGAACCCATGTCTTTTTAAATAAAAATATTTTTTTTTTTGGTTTTTTTTGTGAAATTTTTTTTGACCAGATTTTTCAAGACCTGAATTTTTTAATAGATAAATAATTACTGTCCTCTGTCCCCATGGGAAAAATCTGACGTGTAATCCGCAGCAGAAATCCTTGGCGATACCTTGGATTTATGCTGAGGATTTTAGTTTTGCAGAGGGGCCCTTTTTTTCACCCCGGTAGGGCGTTTTTACCCCCCATATTTGATTGGGCGAACCTCCCATCATGCCCCCAAAGCTAAAACCCAAAAGGGGGAAAATCCACTTCAAAGAAGGGAAACCCTTTTTCTTTCTTTTTTTTGTTGGGAAAACCAAATGGATTTGAAATTTTGTGGGGGTGCAAAATCCGGGGGGCCTTTCCAAAGTGCGAACTGCCATTTTTTAATGAATAGGAGTTTTTTTGAAATGGGGTTTTTATTGTAAAAAGGGCAAGTGGAATTCCCCTTTTAAAAATTTTTACATTAACATAGCCCCCCTGTGCTGTAAATTTAAACCAACCCTTTTCCCTACCTTTGGGGAAGGGGAACGTATGCCTGCATACATGTTAGATGGTTTAGCAATCTCACTAAAATTGGTGGGATCGGTGAAAATGTATCTGATATGTAATGCTAGCTAAAAGGATTTATTTTGGAATAAAAAAGGGCCCAAGTCTTTTGGTAGTTATATAAAAAAATTCCAGGGAAAAACCCTTTAGTAAAGATGAGAAAATTTTAAATTTAAACCAAAAGTTCTTTGGTTGCAAAATATACAATGTCCATAAAAAAAGGCCCCCCATGCTCAATAACAACCGAACACTAATCCACATTTTTTTCTAGATTCCCCGGGCTTTTCCCCCGGGGGTTGCCTATCCAGCTCAAAAATTGAAAATGACGGGAGGTAGGGGAAATCTACGAAAAAAGAAAGCTAGGGTGGTGAGCAATTTCTAAGGGGCTGCTTTTTTTTCACCACCCTCCCGGGACAGGCAACCCCCGGGTTTTGCAAACCGCGGGTTTTTGGGGAATTCCTGTGGTGGGGGGCCAAGTTTTACCCGCGGAAACAAAATCATGGAAAAGGCTCTTAGGGACTGGCAGGAAGGTCAGGGCAGGCAGTAAGATTTGTGGTCAAGGGACAGAAGCAAGGAGATCTGGTACTCAGTATAGAGAAGGAATACTAGGGCAATGCTTTCTTGATAGGCTATAGGCACTATGGATCTGGCAGGGAGGTCAAGGGGAAGCTGGGTAATCTAGGGTCAGCGCCCGACAATTACCCAATTACTGGTGTGCTGGCCCTTTAAATTTCACAGAGCCAGTGCCCCTATGCCCTAGGGAGCGGGGATGCGTGTGCCGGCCCGAAGGGATCGCGCAGGGAGCAAGGAGAGGTGAGTAAGAAGAGCTAAGACCTGGGCTGTGAGTGTGCAGTATCCACAGCAGGGGCGACGGGGGTACGGAAGCGCACGCGACTAGACGTGTGGGTCACTAGAGTGAAAGTAACAACTACCTTTACCTACTGGAATGCCTACTGAGAGCCACATGTTCACTATCAGAACCAAATGTTCCAGAAACCTAAGGCTTGGTTCACTTCCGCGTCAAAGGTTCTGTTCGGAGCCTTTGGCACAGAAGTGAAGAGACACCTGGGGATCTGTTTCACAGTGGACACCCACAGTCCCCGATAGCTATTAATCACATTGGGTCCGTCAGATTCACACAGTGGTGTCCGTGGTCTAGACTGAAAAAATAGCACTGCTTGCTGCGCTATTTTTTTTTCATCTTTTCCGACGGAACATACAACCTCCGCCGCATATGGGAACCAGGCCTAACTTGTACAAGGCACTCGGTTACTAAGAAACCCGTCCAGAGTCTAGCGCTTATTCACCCAAATGCCAACTAGGAGTTGTGTACTCACTTACCCAACTCACTTAAAGGGGTTGTCTCACTACATTGGTACATCTTACCTCAGTCCTGTTTTCTTTCACTTTGAATTCAGAGGCGTGTTTAATGGCTTCCACTAGGCTGCAGTTGAAGCCAGGTCTGTAGCTATAACAACCAGTGCTGACAGCCTATCAGGAGAGGTTGAACAGGTCTGTAGCTATAGCGATCCGAGGTGCTGATGCAGCCCATATGAGAGGGGATATTTATGAATAGGTAGGACACAGTTAATGGACACATATTGCAAAGTGACTTGTTTTTGCAAGATTTTTAACATAAAAAGCAATCCTTGTAGTGAGACAACCCCTTTAACTCAATCAGACACCAACTCAGAGCCAAGCATTTACCCAGACATCTGCCAAGTGCATTTGTTCACATATTCAAAGCCCTAAAGCCAAGAAATTACACACTTGGAATCCAACCAGTATTTTACACTCTGTTTTCATTTTATTTTGTCTGTTTTTTGTTGTGGCTTTTTGCTGCAGTTTTCAGGTTTTGGGCACTCCATTTAATACAATACTACTTTTATCTGCCATTTTGCGGCAGATTATAGATGTTCTAAGTTTTTTTTTCAAAACTGTGGGTTTTGAAATCCGACCTCCAGAAAATCCAAGCTGTGTAGACTACACCTCAGTTTTTCTATTGTGGTCTATGGGGATGATTTTGCAGTCAGATTTTTGTGGATCCTAAGTACTGAAGCCGCTTAAAAATCCAACTGTAAACTAGTTCTGTGTACATAGCCTCAGGGTATGTCCACACGACAAGTAAAATTTACTTGTTGGATTCTGGCGTTGAAAACCGCGTTGGACGCCATGTATTTACAGTCAGAAATGAGTCCCTTTACACAGATCCGTGTTAAAAACCACATACAGATGTTTGGGCTGTGTTTTACATGAGGTTTTTAGCCATCCTCATTGACCTCAATAATTTAAATTCATTTTTCCAACCAACAAAGGTGAGCCGAGCTGTTTTCCATCCCCCCCCCCACCCAAAAATATTTTCTTTCTTTGCTCAATTATAAATGTCCCGTGTTATTTTATGTTATCCAGGCAAGAGAAATCTGGCTCCCGATGCATGTCACAGAGTTCAATCAAAAAGGGGTTTTCTCCAGCACTCGCTTAGATGATTTCAGTAAAAATGCACTTTATTCATATGTGTTTAAGGCCTGTTGAAGTCAAAGGAAGAATATTAACAAACCCGAACACATACTGCACGTCTATGCGTTTCAAGCCTATTTGATGGGCTCTTATTAGTAGGCTCGAAATGCGTAGATGTGCAGTGTGTGCTTGTGTTTGTTAAAAAAAATTTCCTTTGATTTTAACATGTCTTACATTTTTTTGATGCCGAAAATATGAACTACAACGCGTACTTTTTATATAGGTCAATGGGAATAATTTACTTTTGGTTTCAGACGAATATTTCAAGCCGGAATCCACACAGATTTCAATTTGAAATATTTGTCTGAAACCAAAAGTAAATTATTCCCATTGACCTATATAGTAAATATGCGTTGTAGTTCATATTTTCGGCATAAAAAAACATTTAAGATGTTAAAATCACCTTTTCCGTTTGTTGCATCGACAACGGAAAAGGTGAGACAAAACCTTAAAAAATGAGAATGGTTTGTAACTGCTTGGAGGCATCGTGTCCCTTTTATCGTTTATCTAGGCATAGTGACTTGGGTGTGTGAGTAGACCATCATAGCTCTTTCAAAGGGTTGAATGCCCCTAATGAAGGTCAGGTGTTAAAATATTAGGGTGGTTTCACACAGTGCAGTTTTGGTCTAGTTTTAACTGCGCTCCAGTTAAACTGCCTTTATTACCAGCAAGCTTCTTTCAGTTGTCTAAATTCTTCAGAAAGGCAATTCAAGTAAGTAATCAATTACTGTGATCGAAGTCTTGTTGATACAAACACACTACCGTGTTTCCCCGATAGTAGAAGCGTCTTACATTCTTTTTACCCCAAAAGTCCCACATGTCTTACTTTCGGGGTATGTCTTATATAGGGCAGTTAGGCCAGCTGTAGACAGGTATAGGGTCGGCTGTAGGAGGTATAGGGCCAGCTGTAGGCAGGTATAGGGCCAGCTGTAGACAGGTATAGGCCAGCTGTAGGCAGGTTAGGGCCAGTGTAGCAGTATGTGCCAGCTGTAGTGCAGGTATATAGGCAGCTGAAGGCAGTATAGGGCCAGCTGTAGGCAAAAAACACTTACCTGGCTCCCGCTGCTCCGTCTCCCGCGCCGCCTCCTCGCTGCTCCGCCTCCGCGCCGCCTCCTCCCTTCTCCAGCTCCCGCGCCGCGCCCCCTCCGCGCTGCTCCGCCTCCCGCGCCGCCTCCTCGCTGCTCGCCTCCGCGTGCTCATCCGGCACAGGCAGTGACGTCATCAGGCCGAGCTACGTCTTACTTTCGGGGTACGTCTTAAATTAGGCGACCTCCCTAAGACACCGCTACGTCTTACTATCGGGGGTGTCTTACTATCGGGGAAACACGGTAATTGATTACTAACTTTCCAAACAGTTTAGATAAGTGAAAGAAGTTTGCTGGTAATAAAAGCAGTAAAATTGGAGCGCAGTTAAAACTGCACCAGAACTGCGCTGTGTGAAAGCAGCCTTAGAACACCTTTTTAATAAGTATCCAGTGGTATATCCCCTGCTGTTATATTGTTGAAATGGTTATGTACTATTCTGAAATGCTGAGAGATAATCACTACTGGACCTACTATTACAAACATGATTCTCCAGAAACCGGTAAATAAGGTTTAAAGGTAAAATGCTTTATAAGGAGGTAACGGGGTATTTTTCTTTAGCTGTTTTAGTCACATCTTTGGCTACGAGCTTAGCAAATTATAGCAATAAAATTAGCTGCAGTTTAAGACAATGGGACAAAACTGTTAAACATAAAAAGTTTCTGTAAAAACACCCTAAATGCATCAAGTGGGACTGGAGAGATCAAGAAAATAGTGTACAAGTTACAAAAAGGTTGCAGAGACGGATGTGGCGGGGATGGGTCTGGTTTGATGTAAGATCAAAAAATGTAGATTTTACTTCGTGTCCAAAAGAATAGTTGTGATCATCAGGCGAACAGATGAGAAGAGGACAAATCATTTACATAGAAGATCCAGAGATCTCCTGCCAGGAATGGACACACCGGCTGCTGATACTAACCAGCTGCAATATCTTCATGTGTCTCACCATTTTTAGTGCCCATTGTTACAGGTCACATACAGAATTCGTCTAAATAAACCACCCAATCACTGTGTGCATACATTATTTACCATGTACTGACTCCGGGATATGGCTACACGGCACTGACAAAATACCGGTCAGATTCTGATTAAAGAATTCCACCGGTATCTTATTGTCTTTTATTATTATTATTTATTTTAGAACGCCATTGATTCCAGGGTGCTGTACATTCAAGGGGAGTTACATACATCACAAATGTTGAACAAATACAATGGTGACGGTAAATGACTAGCAACTGATACAGAGGGGAAGAGAACCCTGCCCACGAAGGCTTACAATCTATAAGGAAGGGGGAAAGAGACAGGAAGCGGGGCGGCAGACATATTTGTGGAGAGTGTAGAGGCAGCAGGGTTATTGTAGGTTATAGGCTATCCTGAAGAGATGGGTTTTCAGGTTGCTTTTGAAACTGGTGAAAGTTGGGGAGAGTCTGATGTTTTGGGGTAATGAATTCCAGAGAAGGAGAGAAGTCCTGGAGACGGTTATGTGAGGAGCTGATAAGAGGAGAGCAGAGGAGAAGGTCCTGTGAGGAGCGGAGATTGCATGAGGGGAGGTATCAGGAGATTAAGGCAGAGATGTATGGAGGGGAGAGGTTATGGAGAGCCTTGTAGGTCAGGGTTACTAACTTGAACTGGGCAATAGGAAGCCAGTGAAGGGATTGACAGAGGGGAGAGGCAGAGGAGTATCGAGGAGAGAGGTGGATGAGACGGGCAGCAAACTTGAGGATGGTTTGAAGGCTAGCAAGAGAACTGGATGGGAGGCCACAAAGAACGGTGTTGCAGTAGTCTAGGCGAGAGATGATGAGGGCATGGACTAATGTTTTTATAGTGTCAAAATTGAGGAATGGGCGGATGCGCAAGATATTTTTCAGGTGGAGGTGACAGGCAGAGGTGAGGGTTTGGATATGGGGTTTGAAAGACAAAGAGGAGTCAAAGGTTATCCCAAGGCAGCGGACCTGTGAAGCTGGTGAGAGAGTGTAGCCATTGACAGAGATCAGGTGGAGGGATGGAGGGGGACGGTGGAAAGATGATGAATTTGTTTTTCTCCACATTTAGCTTTAGGAGGCAGGAGGAGAGGAAGGAGGATCTGGACGATAGACAATCTGTTGAACGTATTAGGGGATCGGTTAAGTTTGTGCTTTGCGAATTCAGCTGTCCTCCTAAACGTTGAACAGTACATGATCCACCCTAAAACCGGGAGGAAGAATATTTTCCTAGTTTTTTTGATGGTTTTTGGATTTGAAATCCAACCATCAGAAAATCAGAGCTATGTGGACTACAGCTCAGCTTTTCTATTGACGTCTATGGGGATGGTTGATGGTCATTTTTCAGACGGTTTCCAAATCCAAAAATGAACTGCCGTTCATTAGTCTTCTTGGCAGCATAAGGAGGCTGAGGACCCCTGGTCACGAACATGGACCTCTTTATATCCCTGTTATCATAGGGACGTGAGTTTTTCATTATTGGTTGAATCTTTGTCGTATCTGTGTCTTCTGGGTAACCTTATTGTTCCCTGATGAACCCTTTTCATCTGGAAGAAATGCATCAGAATTTTGTGGAGACCCTTTCAGTAATTCTGTGGATGGATCTGTAGCCCAATATGCATGATCTTGTTCATGCATACGGTTTGTCACTGGATCATCATGTATAATAATATACTTTTTTGTTTGCTGCCATTATTCATTATTGTGGTACTCTGGTCTTATTCATTTATTGTTGGCACTGTCATACTATAAATTTGGATAGCAAATAGATATTGAATAGTGTGTTTTATCTTGATATAAACCAAGGAACACATTAGGGTTTAATAGCCCAGATTCCTGTCAGGGTCACCCTTGTCTGGGGGATAAACCTGGAATATTTGAATAGGCAGTTCTAGCTTGGTTAGGGGCCTTTATGGATTTGATAGAGCTTTTGTTTATTTTCACATATTTTTATTTATTTTCTAATTATAGTATAAAAAGTTATATTTTAATATCATATCCCAATTTGTTCTGTATAAATATTACAGGACCTTGTTGTATCTAATTACATAGTTACACATTTGGATCAGTTGAAAGATGACATGTTCATTAAAGGGAATATGTCATAAAAAAATTACCTATTATTTCTGTTAAACATATTTTTAAATAATTTTTGTATTACTTTTTTCATATATCTGTCAATATTTTTGCGGTAAAGCCTCTCTCCAAATGCTGTTCAAAGCAGCTCAGGCAAAATGGCTGCCCCCATAATCCTATACAGAATAAAAAAAATCTACAATCAGAAAATTAAAACGGCTAATAATGTGTATCAGTATCTCAATTTAATTAGTAAAAAATATATATATTGGTGATTCCCTTTAAGTTCAACTAAAGACAGTGAGAAGATAGGGGCGAAAGTGGAGGTGTAAAGATCAATAGGGGAAAAACAAAGCGCCAAACATTACCCAAAGAAGTGGTAAGAAACCCATAATTTCCAAGTCAATCTGCACTAAAAGGGGAAAAAAATCCCTCCTGATCCTGAATGGCAATCAGCCTGAATCAGGGTTCAAAACACGAGGAATCACCCTGTCGCCTGTTGAGGGGGTTTTACATGAAGTAGCTTTTCACCATAATTTTTTGTAGGGACCATTAGTATATATACAAATTCATGTCACCCCATAGATGTCTCCCTGGAAGTCTAAATAAATGTACTTCTTTTAGGGTGCTTTAAAACAGCGCAGTTTTGGTGCAGTTTTAACTGCGCTCCAATTAAACTGCCTTTATTATCAGCAAGCTTCTTTGAGTTGTCTAAATTGTTCAGAAAGATGTTTCAAGTAATTAATTACTGTGGGTGAAGTCTTGTGGATTACAAACACACTAAGGCCGTGTTCACACGGCTTATTCCTGGCCCCATAGACTTGCATTATCCACGGCGCGTATTGCGCCTGCATATTATGTGCATGTCACTTTCTCCCCCCGCGGCGGATTCGCCGAGCGGGGAGGAGCGACGGAATCCACTGTTCTCTATGAGAGCAGTGGATTACCATAATGACAGGGACGGATTGGCGCCGTACTGAAGCGCAAATCCGGCGCGGAATACGGCACCAATCAGTGCCCAAATAAGCTGTGTGAACGAGGCCTAAGGGTGCTTTCACAAGGTGTGTTTTTGATGCGTTTTTCAATGCAATTTTTGTGCAGGAAGGTACAGCAATTAATGCTGTACATTACTGCACACCAATCGTGGCAAAAAGCGCGTTAAATTCGCGGTAATTACCGCGATTTTTGCCGCAATTTTTGTGCAGCAATGTACAGCATGAATTGCTGTACCTTCCTGCACAAAAAATGCATTGAAAAACGCACCAAAAACACACCGTGTGAAAGCACCCTAACTGATCACTCACTTTCCAAACAGTTTAAGTGAAGAAAGCTTGCTGCTAATAAAGGCAGTTTAATTGGAGTGCAGCTAAAACTGCACCAAAACTGCGCTGTGTGAAAGCACTCTTAACTTTTGCACATAATTAAGATCCTTCAGGCCCTCATCAGTTTTTGCTTTTTCCAGTTCCAGAACATGCTATGCCCAGAACTGAACTGTATATTCCAGATGTGCCCACACCAATGCTTTGTGAATTGATAATATTATCCCCCTCTTCTGCGAGTATATGCCTACATGTACATGTACATCCAGATCTTTCACAAGTTATTCCCCCAGTTTTCGCTCTTCCTGCCTATAGATTATTAGTACACAGATTTTATGGAATCAGATGTAGAATGTCACATTAATCCACATGGAACTTCTTTTGCCAAGTGGATACCCATTAGGTGTTTATAAGGGAAAGTGTTAAACACTTTTGCAAAGTACAAGAACACTATATCCACAGCCGCTCTGCTATTCAGACTTCTACTAACCTTTGTCACACAAATAAATCAGGTTTGTTTCGACAAGTTCTGTCCTTAGTGGACAAAAAATATTCAAGTTTTAACAATTTTTCCATTTAGCACAACTTTTCCCAAAAGGGAAGGAGGGTGAGAGAGGAGGAGAAAGAGGGATGGAAAGTGGAGGAAAACAACATTTGAGATGAGAAATGCACAATTCTAATTTATCAATTGAGATGCATGGATCATCCTGAAGGAAGAAAACACCTGTATGGAGAGTATTAGGCCATGTTCACACGGCTTAAAATGGGCCGTATTTCGGTCCGTAATTACGCGCCAGAGTACGCGAATTACGGCTGGAATACGGCCCAGTCATTACGGTAATCCACAGTTCTCATAGAGAACTATGGATTATGTCTCCTCTCCCTGCCCGGCGAATACGGCGAGGGGGGAGATAATTGCTACGCGCCGCTAGCACTGATTGTCTATGGGCCGGCGAAGTGCCGATCCCCCGCTCCCACCCCGCTCCCGGCCAAATGGCGTAACTGCGGGGCGTAATTACGCCCCGCAGTTAACCCGTGTGAACATAGCCTTAGACTGCATGCTGCATCAGAAAAAAATCAACAAAAAAACAAAGGAGTAGGGTGGGGAAGGAAAGAGGGTATATTACATGGTGATGAAGACAAGCGGGCCAAAGACATCTCCCGGTTCTAAGACCATTCTCCTCAGTACATTTATCCTATTACTTCCTTCCACATTCTCCTGTATATAGTCCCTAAAGGGCCCCTTTAAGGTTGTATTATTCCATTAAATGTAATTATTCCAGTAGGTTGTTTTATTCTGTTGTAGATTGATACAACAGTTTGTTATTTGGTTGTATTAACATTGTGCAGGACATTGCTGTGTTTTTGTTATTATTTAAATGCCATTAATCCCTTAAAGGGGTTGTCTCGCTACAATGATTGGGTTTTAATTAAAAGATCTTTAAAAAACAAGCAGCTTTGCAATATATGTTCATTACAAATGTTCTACTGATTTTGAGTTAGCCCTGTTAGCAGGAGTGCATCAGCTCCTCAAATCTCTATAGCAGCCGACCTGTTGATCCTTATCTTACTGGCTGTCAGGTCTTTATGACTCCTCAGTCTTTGAAGACAGGTCGGAGCAGAGAGCCCCTCCTGCACAGAATGCTTCTGTAGTAGAGGGAGGGGGGAGGAGGACTCTGGCATCTGTGTCAATGCTGCCTGGATTAACCCTGTGTGTCCCTGCTTCCTCCTGCTCTCTACACAGATAGATGTGACAGCAGTGACCCTGTCTGTTACTATAATCATGATATGTCTTTGGAACTGTGACTATACTAATACTATAGAGATCAGGCATGTGAATACTTTGTTCTCCTGTATTAGTGAGACATCCTGAGTATAGTAACACTTCCCTTGTTGTTGCTGGAGATGTGGAGACTTGTAAGCTAAGCAGGGGATATAGGAACACATGCATCCTCTCTGCTCTGTTATTAGCACACCACTTCACATTCCTCTCTACACTCCTAGATCAGCCCTCTCCTGCAACAGACCTAGGCAGGCACACACAGGGTGAACTCTGGCAGCAAACCCCCCCCCCCCCCCGGATAGAAGTTACGTAGCTGCCTGTGTGCTGATGGGAGGGGGGGGGGAGAGGGGAGCAGAAGAGACAGACCAAGAAACACGCCCCTCAGTTCAACTTACCAGGCTCACTGACAGGCTGAAAGCTCGTAATGAGACAACTCCTTTAACTCCCAGGCCTGAAAAGTAGTTAATGACCAGGACTTTTTTTAGTTTTTGCCTCCTTGCGTTTCAACAGTTATAACCGTTTCATTTTTTCAATTACGCAGTTGTATGAAGCC
Source organism: Phyllomedusa bahiana (assembly GCA_025379985.1). Taxonomy (NCBI): domain Eukaryota; kingdom Metazoa; phylum Chordata; class Amphibia; order Anura; family Hylidae; genus Phyllomedusa; species Phyllomedusa bahiana. The sequence goes on along the minus strand of JAODAL010007188.1, from coordinate 10,492 downwards.
TCGTTTTATTCGAGACAAGTTGTACTTTATGGGGGAATAGTTCAAGTTCACTTATAAATAATTGCAGAATTTAAAAAAAAAAAAAATAATTAAAAAAAAATGTATTTATTTTTTTTACATTTTTTTATACCGTTCACATTTCAAACTTAATAAGTTGTTAGTTTATTTTATACAGGTTTTTACGGTGTTGTGTATACGTAATATGTGTAGGGTTTTTTGTGTGTGTAATTTATGCACAATTTTTTTTTATTATTTATTTTTATTTTATTCTTTTTTTTTCTTTTTTTTACACTGCTTATGTGTTTTTTTCCTTTTTTTAAGAAAAATCCCATGAAGGGAGAATTGTTTTACTTTTTTTTTTTACACTAAGTAATGTATTGGCATATTCATATATGCTAATACATTATAATCTGTGTCAGTCTGACACAGGCAGTGATCAGGACAGCACACAGTGTGTCCTAGTCACTGGCTTAGTACACAGACAGCCCTGGGGCTACTCTAGGTCTCCAGGGCTGACTGTGCAGACGGTCACCGGGCTCTGTCGGGTCACCAGGTGTTCCGATCACCTGACAGAGCAGGGGAACCCTTTGATTGCGGTGCAGTAACGCACCGCCGCAATCAAAGGGTTAAAGCACCGGGTTGCAGAGGTTTCCTCCGCTCCCCGATGCTCGCAGGACATGCTCTGGGATCAGGGCTGTATAGTACAGCACCGATCTCAGCACAGCTGCGGCGCCGGGCACCAATAACCCAGAATTCTTCATAGACGCCAAAAGACGTCGCTGTAGATGAACGACCCGCACCAGCCGATGTCTAAAGTCGGTGGGTGGTCGTTAAGGGGTTAATTCCTTGGTGCTGTAAATAAAAAGGGTGGAAATACATAATATAAAAACTGGTTATGTCAATGGGACGGCCGAATCCGAAAACCGCCATAAAAAAGTGCAAAGTAACATGCCAAAAAACGACTGTAAAATACTAGTCGGAGTCTAAAGCCTTGTCCCCACGGCACCGGATTGCGGACGGTTTTTGAGACGGTTTGCGGTTCTGAAAGACTGGCCGCAAACTTTTACATGGGCCGCTATGGAAAACTCATGCAGCAGTCCTCAAACCGCCAGCCACCCGAAAAACATTCAGCATGTTAATTCTTCTGTCCGGTTTTCAGACGGAATATGAACAAGTGAATGTGAGGAAAAGCCGCCCCCCAGCAGCCGTGTGCACTAATTCAGAATCCAACCAGTATTTGTGATTTGATGTGTGGATGCAGCCTAATGTAGAAGGCAGAGGACAGATGGGGTATGTTCACACAACTTCTTTGCAGGCCGCATTTCGTGGAGTAATTGCACTGCGATACACCAAAAATATGGTCTGCAACTACGGTAATTCATAGCTCTCATTAAGAGCTATGATGACCTGCCGTTTTCCCTACACATACTGCATGCCGGAAAAATGAAGTAACTTCTTCCTGGCACTTATGCGCCGGTGAAAATGGATGTGAATGGGAGCTGGCACTGGCCAGCACGTACTTCTAAAACAGCCGGTGTATAGCGGCGCACACTGTGCATGCTGCTATACGCCGGGAGCATGCAGTGTGAATTCACACTTAGTTGGTTATATGCAATTATTATAGAACATTTGTATTATTTGCCATTCATATAAATATTACAGAATGTTAATGTGTTATTTATTTCTATAGAAACATTGACAGGATGGTGCCATATTAACATGGTCAAGATTTGCAATGGTTTTTCAGGGAAGTGACATTTTGATCCTTTAGATTTCTCGGATCATCACATTGACCATTGATATTTATTAGAAGTTACTTGTGATAAATCTTAGTATGATAGTTTTTGTTGTAATATTTTGCAGTTCTTCCGAATTCTGACTTGATACTGGAGCCTACAACCTGTGCTGACTTAAAGGGGTTGTCTCACTACATTGATTCATCTTACCTCAGTCCTGTTTTCTTGGTTTCATTTTAAATTCAGGGGCGTGTTTACTGGCTTCTACTAGGCTGCAGTAGAAGCCAGGTCTGTAGCTATAGTGACCAGTGCTGGCAGCCTATCAGGAGAGATCAAACAGGTCTGTAGCTGTAGCGACCTGAGGAGCTGATGCAGCCCATACAAGAGGGGATATCTAGGAACAGGTAGTATACTGTTATTGGACATATATTGCAAAGTAACTTGTTTTTGCAAGATCTTTAACATAAAAAGCAATCCTTGTAGTGAGACAACCCCTTTAATACTGGTAATACTGTATTACTGTAGGTGAAATCTATCAACCAGGAGCTCAGGGCAGGATATATTTGCTGCTGCTGTGTTTTATCTTGCAGAGGATTCTCTACACTGATACATTATAACAAACCCTCAGCTGTGTGTGTGCTCCTTTTTTTAAAATTTTACTTCTTTTTGAAAAATCTGTGTCCGGATGTTTTATGTAAACTAATGAGAGGAAGCCTTCTAGCCTGGAATGTGAGGAATGGGGGCTCTGTGTCACATTCAGGAGTTGGTGGTCTGTCCGCACCTGTTTGGAGCATGAGGTTTCCATTCTCACCTGGAGTCTCAGTAGATCCAGACTGTAGGTATGAGTCACAGCCTTACCTCAGCCAGTCTCACAAAAACTATTTCATTGTGTCCCACAACCTGCAATGCTGACACTTATTTATGGGTTTTGAGGGGCACAATGATACCTGTGATGACTAAGACTCCCTCCCATTCGCAGAGATGATAAATGACTTAACCATTATTTATATGATTGTTGTAGATATGAAAGAAGTCCTGAGTGATACAAGTCCTGACAAATGTGACGTTTACAATTTCCTCTATGAGGTCCAGGGCAGGAAGAGCGCCCTTAACCCCTTCCGCTATTAGTGCAGGATAAACAAGAGCTGCTCCCTCCAGGCCCCGAATAATGTCAGGAATGCCAGAGGAGTCTTGTCCTGTTCTTCACATCATGTTTTCTCGCTGGTTTATCAGTGCAGTGTGGAATCATATGCAAATAATCTGATTCCCCAAAGCATGAAAATTTCCCCAGTAAATAGAAGTCATCAGCCGCAACTATTTAGTTTACACTTGATAAGAAACTGCTTAGTTAAAAGGTACAAAAAAATTGCCCAAATTCAACAAAAATTTAAACTTTTGTTTTTTTTAAAGGGTTTAGTTTAAAAAAAATTTTATAAATTAGGGACATAGTGTGGTAAATAGAATTCAGAACCCAGACGTGGAAAAAATGTCACTTTATTAAAGTGGTTTTTTTTTCATGGTTTTATTATTATTTTTTATTTTATTTGTCCCCCTTTTAAAAAAAAAAAATTATCCCTGGGCCTCCTACCCATTGTCGCGTCGTCCTCAATCTCTGACCGTCTTTTGTTTACTTCTTGCTCCCTTTAAATTTTGGAAAACACCGCTGCATCACTAAATTGTTTTAAAAAAGGGGTTGTTATTTCTTTAAAAATTTGGTCTTCAAAAAAGGGGGGAAAAGTGAAAACAAGTAACTTTGAAAAGGGGATGTCATTAGCAAAGCTGTCTTGTATTCACGAAATTCCTTTCTTGTGTTTTTTTTTTCACTGTTTACCCCCTTCCTGGTCAATCTCTCCAGTCCCCCCCCTTGCATTTCCAAAGCGAGAATCATTTACATTCTGTACAGCCCCTGGCGTATTCATGGAGCAACCCTTCCTTTTTGTCTTACTCGGGATCCCCTTTTTTCACTTGACACAGCCAGAAGAAACAGACGCAGAGATTCAAAAATGGGGAAAAACAAAACATTTTTTGTCCCGGTGCCTAACTTCTGCATAAAAGCGAATCTGTCCCGTTCAAAAAAGCTGAAAAAACATCAACGGTAAGGATTTTCACAGGGTTTAAAAATTTGGGGTCCGGAATTTCACCCGAAATTTACCGCCGAAGGTGGGCAAGGGGAAAAGGGCGGGGAAAACGGCCCATTCTTTTGGGTTAATCCACAGTTCCAAAGAAACTATGGTTTTCGTTTTCCTTTCTCCCTCTCGGAAAAAGGGCCAAAGGGGGGAAAAAATTGACGGGTCACTTTCTGGGGTTTTTCCCCGCTATAAATTTTTTTGGGTTAGGGGCCCGAAGTCCCGGCCCCCCGCCTCCCCCCGGGCCTCCCCGGCCCCCGGGGCCACACGGCGAAACGGGGCTTTTCCCCAAAAAAACCCCCGTGTGAACATAGCCAAACACATCCCAGCTGTGAGAGGAGGGGGGGAATCAGTGTTTAGTCTAGTTTTAAATTTCAGTTTTGGGGTTTATGTATACAGCCTTACAAAATAAATTGATGGGGAGAGACACAGTGATATGGGGCTCAGAGAGGGGGGGGGGAGTCTCGGGAGACAGCAGGAATGGGAAGGGGGGGGGGAATGATGTCCCCCAAACTGGGGGGGGAAGAAACGCCCCTGCATTTCTGGAGTTGAAAAACTGAGAGCATGTGAATCACAAAAACAAAGGGGAAGCGTTACACCCCCTTTTTAAGGGGTCACTATGTTAAATTTGTTTTGGAAACAGCTGATTTAAAAATTGGTGACATCGGGGTGTGGAAATGTGACTGCTTTTAGCCAATAAATTGATTTCTGCCACAGTGACATCCCCATTTGAATGATGCAAGAATTAAATAGAAGACTGGCAGAGAATGAGGACAGCGCAGCTCTGGATCTGATGTGCTGGAAGTTGCTTTTGAGGTGCAACTTTTAATCGTTTTGGAAATGTTGCCCTATGTCACTGCTGCAAATTCCAGGGGTTTAGATTGTTTTCAGAAATTTTCTGTGAAAATCAATTTTAAATTTTCTTAATGGGGTTTTTTTTTAGAAAAAGCCATAGATTTCGGAAACTGCAAAAGATGAAAAACAGTTGCAGAAGTTTGTGCAGCAAATCTCCTGCATTAAAGGGGTTTTTCCCCACTTCAAAGATTGTTTTTTTTGTTAAAAAATTTTTGCAAAAAAACAAGTAAATTTTCAATATATGTCCCGGTTTTCCTACCCATTCTGAGATAACCCCTCTTGATGGGGTGCATCAGCTCTTCAGTTTGTATTGCTTTGGGCCTGTTTTCCTTTTATGATAGACTGCCCTGTGGTTGCTATAGCAAAAGACCTTGGCCCTTTTACTGGGACCCCGAAAAGCCTTTAAACCCGCCTCTGAATTAAAACCCCAAAAAAACAGGAAAAGAGGGGAAATGAATCAATGTAGGAACAAAACCCCTTTGAGCTACCTTCACTAATATATTGCTTTGTGGTTTTTGCCCTCCCTCCCTTCCCCATCCCCCCAAAAAAACAACAAAAAAAAATGGGTCAAAAACTGCACGCAGGGCCGGGACAAGACATTCTGGTGCCCTTGGGAAATATTGCCCAATTTGGCCCCCCGGCCCCCCCCCCCCGCCCCAAAAAAATTGCCCCCCCCCCCCCACACTAATTCCTACACCCTCCCCGGGGGCCGTTTACTAATTTTTTTTGCACTTTTCCCCTAGTCCCCCCCATTTCAGCAGTCACTGCACAATAAAAAACAAAACTACCCAAAATTTTCTTTTTCAAAACCGCCCCCCCCTAGACCGTGAATACCTTAAATAACAGTCACTAAATAAAACCACCGATACAAGGACAAATCTACCCGACGAAGGATTGTTACTAAAAAAACCCCTCCAAAAACAAAAGCCCCAAACTATTATCCCCAAAGGGTCAAATAATCCCGCCCGAACCCCCGAAAAAAACGCAACCCCCACATGTTACTACCCCTGTACACAGGCCCCTACAGACATTTTATTTACCGCCATACAAGTGCCGATAGTGGTAAAAAAACTTGGGGGTTTTTGTTTGATTTTTTTTGCAGACCAATTTTGTGATTCACTGCAGTTAAAAATTTTGTGACCCCACAGGAGATCTTTTCCCGAACGGCTTTGTTCACGTTCCCTTTTTTTTTTTCCCCTCCGGGTTACACCCTTTATGCTGATTCTCCGGCCCCGACTCGTCCCTGAGGATTTGGACACCCAAAAAAAAATTTTGAACTCCCCCATTTTCCCGTATCCCTTTCCTTTAAATTTTAGGTATTAAGTCCCCAATTTTTGGGCAGGAAAACTGCCCCCAAATTTGGAAGTATATAGGTCCCCTTTAGGGTTTGGCAGGGATATATGTCCCCTTAATTTTGGGAGGTTATAAAAGGGCCCCCTCATTAGGGGAGGTTTATAGATATGCCCTTCATTTAGGGTAATATATATATTTATATAATATATATAATTATATTATTTATAAATATATATATAAAATATGTCTCCCATCAGGGAGGGGATATAGATATTGTTCCCCCCCGAAGGTAAAAATAAATTAAGGGGGACTCAGGGGAGGTTAAAAATATTGGGTTTACTCTCGGGGAGGGATATAGGTATAGGGCACTAGAGGCAGGTATATTGTTTTAGGGGCACTTCAGGCAGGTTTATAGATATAGGGCACTCTCAGGGAAAAGGGGAATAGAAACATGAGGGAGGGATTTAAAAAAAAAGGGGCACCTAGGGGAGGGATTATAGACACTGAGGGGAGGGATAAAAGCATAGGGGTCAGGCAGGGAAAAAAGGGGCAAAAGGCAGGTATTAGGGGGTATAAGGGGGTCAGGCAGGGGTTAAAGGTGCTCAGGCAGGGGGAAAAATAAGGAGGTTGGGGGTCAAGGCATATGGGGGGGTCAGGCAGGATATAGGGGCTAAAGGGAGGGTATATAGGGGGTCAGGGAGGCAATAGGGGGCAAATCAGGCAAAAGGGCTCGGCAGGGTTAATTTGGGGCCCCAGGCAAAAGGGGTAATATAAAAGGGCCCCACAAGGGGGGTAATTTTTAGGGGCCCAGGCAGGCAAATAAGGGTTTGGGGCCCCAGGGGTTTTGGGGGAAAATAGGGGGGCCCAAAGGGTGGGCCAAGGGGCTATTTTAGGGGGCTTTTTCAGGCAGGGGATATGGGGGTCAGGAGGCATTTTTGGGGGTAGGAAAGGCCCTTTTAAAGGGGGCTGGAGGTAAAAAAACCAAACCCTTTATTTCTTAAACCGCTTTTTGGGGCGGCACTTTCCCCCTTCAGGCCACGCCCCCAGCGTCGGGGAAACCCCCTCCCCGGGGGGCTCCTGGGCATCCCCCAAGACGCGTGTGCGCCCGAGGGGAGGGAGCGTCGCGATGACATTTACTTTTTATCGCGACCTGCCAGCTGAGCATACGGGGCCCGGGGGGGCCCCCACGCAAAGAGGGAAACCGGGGGGCCCCGCGTGGGCGGGCCCGGGGGCCGGTCCCCACTGTCTGCGGGGGCAGGGAACACTTTGCCCCTAAAAACTTTCCCAGAAAACACGCCGCTGTTTTTGCGCCAGCGGAAAACATCAAAAGGGGCCGCCGCCTTCAGGCCCAAGCCGGGGCCTGGAGCCCCCGGGAGGTTCGAGGCCCCTGAAATGGGGCCCCTTAGGGCAGGCAGAGGGAGGCGCCCTAGGCCCCTACCCCGCAAAGTTGGGGGTTTTTTTTTTTAAAGGGTTCAGTAAAACACGTTCGGCCCCCCAGGGGAAAATAAAAATTTGGGAAACGCCTGTAAAAAAAATTTCAGCAAAAAGGGCACCCCAAAAGTAAAAATAAAATTTTCTATGAGTTTCATATTTTCCTATTCACTTTGTCATTAACTTTTTAAAAAAACACAACATTTAAAACCAACCTTACAAATGTTTTTTTTATGTGTTTTGGGGGTTTTTTTGTTTTTTTTAATTCCGTACTGCTTTTGCAATTAAACTGCCTTTTTCCCCCAAAACCCTTTCGTTATCTAAATTTTTGAAAGGTGTAACAGTAGTTTTTAATTATTGTTTTTGAAGTTTGGAATTTTTTAAACACATAATTGATTTCATTTAAAACCCCTTTAAAACAGTTCCGATAACTGAAAGAAGGATCTGCTGTGTGACCCACATAGGCAACAAATTTCAATCATTTGCAATAAATTTTTGCTGCGTGTGGTGTGTGTGTTTGGGTTACATAAGGGAGCATGTAGGGGATTATCTATGCAAGTAAGAGTGTGCGCTTAGTAGGGGTACAATTTTTCTTTAAAGGGGTTGTCTCACTACGAAGATTGCTTTTTTTTTAAAGATTTTGCAAAAACAGTCATTTGCAAAGTGTCCATTTAACATGTCCCCCCTATTCTGAGAAACCCCCCTTTTTATGGGCGATCAGTCCTCAGGTGTTTAGTAAGACCTGTTAGTTCTCCTTAGGGGCCAGAATGGTCCCCTATAGCTACAGACCCGGCTTCACTGCGCCTAGTAGAAAAACCCGTGAAAACCCACCCCGAATTCAAATTGAAAACCCAAAAAAACAGGACTTGGTAAGTGAACAAAAGTGTGAGACAACTCCTTTAAGAAAAAGACATTAATGGGTTGTCCATTGAACAAAAATAACTCAAATGTCTTCCCTCTGTCTGTCTTCATCTCCCTGTGATGTTCTCTATGCTAATTTGTACATTTCTTGTGTTGTATTTAGCCTCGCTTCTCTGCAGCTGAGCACCAGCATTTCCTGGCTGAAAGCTGTGTCCTTTTGTCCTGAAAAACACAAACGCCAATCTTTTGCTGTGTTTTATCTTACCTTCCCTCCCAACCTCTGTCTTAATGCACTCCCCCTGTCTCCTGTTTCCCCTTTCCTGAAAAAAAGCCAAACTTCTAATGGTATATGATCTCCTGGGCTGGACACACAACAGTTTCCTGGAGAGACACACAACTACTGAGCTTCATATCAAACCGCTAATATTGAACTGCCAGAAGTCCACAGGAAATTTAATGAAAGTATATTACAAAAGTGCCTTGGGAGAGGATTTATTTCAAATATAATTTTTTTTCACTGTACAACTAATTTAACAGTGTACAAAGTGTCTCCTGTAACTCTACACTGTGACCAGTGGATTTATCATCAGTCAGAACTTTGTCATCTTGTGGCACAACTCATTCCCCCTCCTCTTCCCTGTAGAGGGTCATGCGTCGCTCCTGCTGCATTTATTATCATGGCTGATGGCTTTAGTTAAATTGATTTGTTCATCTCTATTGATGACTTAATCCACTTTAATAGATGCACAGTCTCAGCAGACAGTACATGATAGGCTTAGGTACACTCTATCACATATAATGTTGTATTTGTCGTTGTAGCCTTGGAGCGGCTGCTCACGGAACTGGAGGATTTCTTGAATATCCTGGATAAAGAAAACCTTAGCAGCGCGGCTATCCTGAAGAAATGCCTGCTGTCCGAAATCCTTCAGATGTGCCTAAAGAACAACAGCAGTAAGTACTCCAGGCCACCTCTGACCTAGAACCTAGACCTAGAACAGACTCCTCAATCATTTCAGCTTGGAATCTACTTCTAGACTATCCAAGCCTCTATAACATTTACCATCATATAGAACAAGTCTAGAGCTGAACTCAGGATCTACTATTTTCCTATTATCCTGCCATGACTTACAGATGCAAGACTTGCTTTATATTTAGAGGGGGATTCCTTTGTGAAGTTTGTGTGTTGGGATTCAGAAAATGGGGTGGAGCTTGGGCTGCTTTGTCTTTGGTAGTGATTAGGCTTACAGTAGTGATTAGGCTTACAGAGACCCCTTCCCTGCTAACTCTACTTACATACAAAACGTAGGTTAGGCTCCCCCCTATTTAGCTGAACCCCTCCTATTTCACTTTTTCAACCTAAAATTGAGACAAGTGGAAAAGCGCATTTCTTTTCTGCCAATTTCCTTGTTAATTGTTCATTTTAGTGTCCTTTTTAATTCCTGTTTTTGACTGGCTGCATAATTGGAATAGTTTTGCATCCAAATCTTGCAAAATAACGCATAACAGATTATGTCCGGCATATGTCGTCATTTAGTCATTGGACCCAGAAAGTCTTAGGTCTCGTGTCATCCATTTTCCAGGTGGCGATGAGGAATATATCTACATGAACAAGGTGTTGGCTCCTGATACAGACACCACTGCAAAACCTGATTCTGGTAGGTGGAAACGTCATATAATGACAGGGACTAACCCCACCCTCCCCACTCCTCCAGTCTGACATTGACTCCTATGATACTTTCCTTCCACAGCTGAAAGGTTGGATCCTCCAGCCAAAGATGCACTAACCAATGGGGTGACAGCGCTGCACTCTGCGCCTCCACAGAAAAGCCTGCCCGACCTCCCTCCTCCAAAGATCGTAAGTGATGAATGTCTATAAACATCTATACAAGCTTGGTTAGAGCAGTCCTGTGCCTACATAGGATAATCAAGTTGTAATGCCTGCAAATAGGAATTAGACTCTGAAGCCTCGTTATAACCCAAAAAGAAGAAAGAGAAGCAGCACTCCTATAATCTTGAGTACAGGAAATGTATTCACCTACAGTGTGTAGCAATATTTCAGCTTTTCCTTGGAGCTATTTTCAAGCTTATATAGCCTCAAAGAGGCACATTATGGGTGAGTAAATTTACACAAAATTATTGAAGTACTGCTTCCATTTCTCCTCTTTTGAGATATATATAATAAAAATTAAT